>CAUYSK010124250.1:0-39069 GCA_963575035.1 Avahi laniger | reverse complement strand
TGGAGAATTTGATTCCTTTCTTTAGTCTCTAGTGAAGAAAATTCAGTGCTTTATATAGGAATTTGATGTTCAAGGAAAACATAAAATTCTTACTTATGTATAAATAAAGCAAAATTTCTCTTCGTAATTTAGCTATGAGAGTTAAATTTATGATAGCAATTTATGTGATGAATACATTTATTATTTAAAACAAAAATACTTATAGGTTAAGATTAAAAGAGCCATCGTAGAAAAATTAAATGTGATATGTGAACCTCATTTGGATCCCAATTCAAACAGTCATGGTTAAAATGACATTTTTGAGACAATGAGACAATTAAAGATGGATTAGAATGCAGACAATATTAAGAGGATTTTAAAACTTTTGTTGGGTATAAGAATAGTGATTATATTTTAAAAAATTTCTTATCTGTTAGAGATAAATACTGAAGTATTTATAGGAGAAATAATATGGTGTCTGGAATTTGCTTTAAAATACTCCAGAAAAATTTGGAAGGGGATTGATGAAACAAGAATAGCAGAAAGTCGATGATTGTTGAACCTGAGTAAAAATGTTTAAAATCTTTCATTAAAAAAGTTGGAAAAACAATAAAGTATTAGAATATACTCATTCAAGGGAGTATTACCCTTAAAAGTAGTCATCTTGGAAGGGTTTGTGATTATTATATTGCATATTACATACTTATTCTAATTGTAACACCACTGGTTAAAGTGGTTCTGAAATACATCCTTTTTTTTTTTTTTTGTGAGACAGAGGCTTGCTCTGTTGCCCAGGCTACAGTGCCGTGGCGTCAGACTGGTTCACAGCAACCTCAAACTCCTGGGCTCAAGGGATCCTCCTGCCTCAGCCTCCTGAGTAGCTGGGACTACAGGCATGCACCACTACACCTGGCTAATGTTTTCTACTTTTAGTAGAGATGGAGTCTCACTCTTGCTCAGGCTGGTCTCAAATGAACTCCTGAGCTCAAGCGATCTTCCTGCCTCAGCCTCCCAGAGTGCTAGGGTTACAGACATGAGCCACCATGCCTGGCCTGAAACACATCTTTCGGAATTGTGCTCATAATGATGAAACTCTCAGGATTTGGGCCACATGATTTATGTGAGAGTTTGAGTTCCAGAGAGAGCAAGGAAGGATAGGAAGTCCGTTGTCAGCAAACAGTGCACGCAAAGACAAGAGAAAAATTTTAAGTCACAATTTATTTGGAAAAGTAGTAGTTCAAACATTGGGGAAGTCATTGCTAACACTTGGTTTGAAGAACCAGCAGTAGAATCAAATGCTGGATTCAAGATCTATGAGTTTGGAGCAGGGTAAAAATGAGATAGAGTTGAGAAATACTATTGAGCTCAGGTAAGTTAAGGGTAGGGGAATGTTACTAGATAAGAGCTATGAACACTGGTAGGATGTGTATTGCTTCCTTAGGTGGGCTGGCGGGTGGGCAAGGGGTTAGGCAAAGAGCCAGCATAAGAAAATCAGGCACACTCCTGTAGAATTGCATCTCACTTTGGAGCCTGCATTTGCATTGAACGTAGCTCTGAATGACTTTTGCCTATTTTTACAAATTAGATACACCCTGAAGAAATGAAGATTTGCCACTCTGGACAATATTCAAAAGAGTATTTCACAGGTTCTGAAGGCCATTCTAAAATAAGAGTTTGCAGAAGACTAACCAATAGAATCATTGAAGTAAACATATGGCTTCCTTTCTTAAAGAATATAAAACCTGTTCACATAATGTAAAAATACATTATGTTTGTTAAAAATTCAGCCATATTATTTTGTGATTATAGCTTGTAACTGCTACTGCTTTGTAATTTCTAATTTAACGATTTAGTAGTATTACTAAATTCTAATAAATCAGAGAAAAAGGAAGGGTATATATTTGTGCGTGTGGGTGTATGTGTGATATATATATATATATATATATATATATATATATATATATATATATAGAGAGAGAGAGAGAGAGAGAGAGAGAGAGAGAGACTGCTTTACTTCTACCTGTGAGCAGCTGGCAGTTCTACCCCCTTACCTCCTACTCTAATGTAATCTATCTTGGTTCTTATAACAATTGACTCTGTCATTGATTCATGTGAGACGCAGCACCAACTCCTCTATGAGGTTGCCTATTCATGTATTAAATGCCATCTGCCTTGCCATATACCACCGCACGAGAGCACCTTACCTGACGGTTGGGAACATGGAGAATAAACGCAGTCACTTCCTTTCATTCCCCAGGGATCCCTCACCACTCAGCCAAACAAAGATGAGGATGTAGCTGATAAACACAAAGTTGATGCTGACACACATTCCCACTCATCCCAAAACAGATAAACAAGACCTCTCATGATTACGGTCTAGACAGAAATCATTGCAAAGGAGCCCTCTACCCTGCAGGGTCCCTCTTCTGTCACCACCTATATGACCTGGAGATTGCTCTGCTAGTGACATTAGGTTGGGGAGAGGAGGAAGACATTTGCAAATGTTTCTTCTTTGTAGTTCTCACAGTCATACTGTACACCTGACACCTGACACATGAATGCATTATCAAATCATTAGCCCCCATTAAACATGTTGTGATTGTATCTTCTGTCAGTCAGTGCAGTATAGATCCTGAAGAGAAGTGGTTAAGTGTTAATGGATTTGCTTTAGGCATTTCACAACCTATTGGTCCTAATTAGACTGAAAAAGGGTTGCTATAGAAGACTTGAAAATTTAAATAATGCATTTTACAATTCTCATATATTTTTCGTAAACAAGTCAGTATGAACTGGAAAAAAAAGATTTATCAAAATAGTGCCAGATTTTGCTTTTTTAAAACATAGAGTGGAGGTTTTATTTGCAATTGATGATGTGGCTTTAGCAAATCTTAAAATGGTATTCTAAGCCTAGTACATGCAGGAAACTTACACCATGTATCACCTAAATGATGTGGTTGCAAAAGAAATTTGAATTGATCATTAGAAACACAAAGGTAAATAGTAGAAAAGCACAGATTTCCCAGACAAGGAGCAGAATGTGATCTGAAACCAGCATGGGTCCTGCAGATGTTAAACCCGGAGAAAGAAGAGCAGAGGGGTCGTTTATTATGTGAGCTTTAATGAGCTCTCTTGCAGTGCAACAGTGGAGGTACTTTGAAATATCCAGGACCCTCAGAAGCAACTTTTGGAGAGACATACAGACATTTGCAATAATCAATAGGAACAGTGGGAAAAACATTAATTAAAGCTGCTGCAGTTTCTTGCAATCCGATGAAGTTGAGATTTCAAATAATTGTAGTACAGTAAATGGGGAAAAGAAACCAAAGCTATTTGTCTCATATGCAGGCCAATTTTCCATGCACAATCAAATTTTACTTCTTATATTCCCTAACAGCTGCTGTAAACCCATTGAGGATTCAGAAGCCATGATACAATATTAGTAAGAAAATTAGACTGGTGGCAAATCGCAAGTTGCTTTCTGAGCAACACAGTAGGAGGTCAGTTAATATTAAATATCCACAGCCTGTATGCACACTCACATTTCCTAGGAGAGTCTAAGCAAAATACAGCCTTAAGGGATACACACTTAGTAGTTTTTGCATAACAATAACTAAGATGGTGATACCAGCTAATGAAATTCTAATGCTGAAGAAGGGCCCCAAAGGCTCAGAACAAAGCTCTCTAGGAAAACCGGGATAAATCTCCTTGTTTAAAAAGTAAACAGTCGATCTCATTTACTTATTTATTCAAGATATATTTATTGAGGGCCGTCTCTCTGTCAACTTTGGATAGGCCCTGAAGATGTCCTACTGAGAAAATGCAGTCTGTCTCTTACCTTGTAGAGCTTAAGGACTAAAGGGAGACAGATTTTAATGAAACATTCACACAAATAAATGTGTATTTGTAAATTGTGAAAATTGCTTTGAAATAAAGGTACCTAGTACAATAAAAGCATGTACAAGGGAAACTGACCTTGAACATGGAGGGCAATTAGGGAATATGAAGAATGACTAGGAATTCTAAGAGAAGGGAAATGCAAGAGAACTCTTTTTAATAAGAAAAGTATGTACAAAAGGTCTTGATGCAAAGGAGCATAGTGCTTTAAGAAATTTTAGAGAAAAAAAGAAATTTTAGAGAAATGTTTGGAGGGCAGAGCCCTCCAAGATGTGAAATGAGATGGAGACACGTAGGCAGACACCAGACCAGACAGGCCACAAGAATTTTTTATCTTATAAATAATGGGAAACCACTGAAACTTAGGCAGAGGGGTGTCATAAGCCTTTTGAAGCAATTACTCTGGGTAAAGAAGGCAAGAAGTTTGCTATAGCTAGTGGCCCAGGAAAGAGGATGGCAGTTTGGACAAGAATAGTAAAGAAGTACATGGAGAGCCATGAGCAATTCATGGAGAGAAATTTAGCAGGTAAAATATACAGGAATTAATAAAGTTTTAGATATGGGAAAGGTGGGGGTAAATGAGAGGAAGGTGTTAAAGATGACTCCTAGATTCTGTTCTGTAATAGGATGGATGAAGCATGATTTCCTTGGATAGGGAACCCTGGAAAAGTAACTGGTTTATTACAAGTTTATTTGGGGGAACACACTGAGTTTGGGGTAACTTCGATGCATGTAGGTAGAGATTTTTGACTCCAGTTGGATCTGGATCTAAGAAAAGAGGTCTGGGATAGATATGTACCTTTGCATGTCATTGAAATAAAGCCGGTAACTGAAGTTATGGGTGTGCATGAAATCATCAATGGAAAGAGTAGAAATTGGAAAGAGAAGGTAGGTACAACTTAACCTGGGGGAATTATAATATTTAATATGGTGGTTCTCAAAATATAGTCCCTAGTCAGCAGCTTGAGAATCACCTGTGAATCTGCCGGATTTGCAAATAAACCTACTGCATCAGAAGCTCTGGGGATGGAGCTCAGAAACATGCTCAGCAACAGGCTTTCAGATGTTTCTGATACACACTCAAAATGAGAACCATGATAATGGGAGGATGAAGGAGGACACATGTCTGTAAGGATTACTGAGACTGAGCCCCCTGCTGGAGGGTAAAAGGAAAACCAGGAGTGTGTGGGGTCATTTGGGCAAGGGAGAGAATAGTTCAAGGAGAAGGTCAAGGTCAACAGAGTCAAATACTGGGAAGAGATCAAGTAAAATGGAGACCACCCTTGACTTTAGAGAAAGCTGTTTCAGTCAAGGATTGGAATGAAACCAAACTAGAGTGAACAGGAGGGATAGAAAGGGAATAATAAGCATAAACAACTCTTTTCTGAAATTTGAATAGGCTCTGAATCTGGAAGAGAACATTGGGATGTATTTTAAGATATTAATGTCACGAGCAGGTTTAAATGCTGATTGAAACGATCAGGTTGAGAGAAGTATAGAGGAGACAGGTGTAATCAATCAATAATGAGAGTTTCTTGGAAAGCAAAGGAAATGGGTTCCAAACCCAGAGGGAAAGACTGCGTTCAGATCAACTTGTCTCCTGTAGCTTCAGGCACGAGTAGAGGACATTGGCTCATACCATTTTCTCCTTGCACATTTTGCTCTAGCCACACGGACCTTTTTAAATTTTTTTGGTTTCTTGAGCCAAACACGTCCTCTTTCAGGACCTTCGTTCTTGTTTCCCTCTTGATCTTTCCATGACTGACTCTGGTCATTTGAGCCAGTGGCATCTCCTCATAGAGGCTTTCCCTGAGCACTGTATTTTATGTCTCTATTCTCTATTATCATCCCCAATCACTTCCTACTCCATTATCCTATTTCACCTTCCTCACGACACTTTTCCTGCTGTGAAATTATCTTATTTCTTCAGTAGTAGGTCACTCCATGGGACAGGACTTTGTCTTGTTCAAGCTATAGCCATAGTTTTTAGGGCATTACCTGGAATGTATGTAGTAGGCTTTCTATAAACATTTGTTGAAGGAAAGAATAAAAGAATGAGTGCAGATATATCTGTTCATATACTTGATACGGGGAGGTAGAAAGGCCTCTTTTTTTGCTGGATTCTATTTTCTCTCCAAGGAAAAAAAGGGAGGTCATCTTCTGAGACCAAAGGCAGGGGAAATCAGGGCTGTTGGAATTTTGCTTGTGAGTGGAGATTTCAACTAGTTCAGAAGGTAAGAGAATAAGTAGACCACAGAAATCCAGAAAGAATCCTAGGCAGTATAGAGAATCAATTTAAGGATAATTGTGAAATTAGACTGGTACAAATTGCCCTGCTGAGTGACTTTCTCCAGCAGTGTTCAGATAAATGGAAGAAGAGATGGAAAAAGCAAATGGTTGGATACATCAGGATTGGTGTTTTTCTAGGTGGTGCAACAAAATCCAGAGGCATGGGAGACTCTAGAGTACTAACAAGCACATTACTGAGAGTCCTAGACTTCAGGGCCTGACAAGTTTAAAGGATCATAGCAGGAATAGTTGAACAAGAAATGTGAAAGTTTGCAAAGTTGTAACCAAAGAGCATTATGTCTGAATTATAGACGTTCTAAGAGTCACAGCTTCCATGATACCAGGAGGAATATGTGGTGGAGGTGGAGATGAAATATGTCACTAGAAATGAAGATCAATGAATTAGGTTTTTACTTCTAAAATGGTTTGAGGTCCTGAAATATCTTACAATCCAACTAGATATATCAAATCATAATACTTAACTAAAAATAAGAAAAGATAATAATTAACTTCCAAATCCTAAACTGTGAGTGAATTGGTATGTGTAACTATAATGGTAACATGTCATTTTTGTGCAGCCCTAGAGTTGCATCTCTGAATTATGAACGATGCAATGAAATCTTACTACCTCATTACACTAATTAAGAATTGGTGATAATTTAGTTACCAGCTGGGTTGATACTTTGTTTCATTAATGAAAAAGTTATAGAGTAAGAAGAAATGGATTTGTATATTGATTTTGTCACTTTTATCTTTGTGTGTGGCCTTAGGCTACCTTCTTAACTCTACTGAGTCTCTGTTTTTGCATCTGTAAAAAGGAGAGAAAATTAAATGTCTCACAGCATTATTGTGAGGATTACATGAGAATATGTAGGTGAAAGGGTTTGCAAACTATAAATCTCCATACAAATAGAAGGCCTTATCAATCTACAAAAAAATATGTGTTAAGGAAATTTATATTATAATTTATAATAAGCAGCCCAACAAAATGCTTATCTTGTTATAATTTTTGAAATGTTTCAGTAGCATTGTATACAAATAATACATTAAATTCCATTTTTTTAAATTACATTTTAATTACATATTAAAATAGGCCCAAAACAACTGCCCCATTTGCCAACTGTACCTGAAATTAATGAAAACACATTTATTAAAACTAGTTTATAATCCTGATTTTTCCTGATGTCAAAGAGGCTCTTTTCCCAGAGTACACATTTGTTTTGTTATTTTAAAATATAGCAGTTCTAGGATCATGACTCTGTGTGTGTGTGTGTATGTGTGTGTATGTGTGTGTGCGCGCGTGCAACATACCTGTAACTTCTGTAACTTTTTCTTCTTAGAGCAAAGTGCACATCCATAATTATTATTCTCATCTGGATCTGCATTGGTTCAATTGTGGAATCATCAATCTCATATATCAATAAATAGACTGACCAATACAACTTGTCTACTGAAATCACATAAAATATTTTATTGTATTTTTATAGTACTTCTTTTTTGTTTCTCTTTTTTTGAGCAGACATGCAGTGGCCCAATCTAATGTTCGATGTTATGAGCAGAAAGAGACAAATGGAAGAGATTATTTATTTTTATCAAAAAATGAGGACAAACCTCTTATTTTTACAGTATGATCAATGATCATAAAATATCTCCAATTCTTCTATTTACTGATTTGACAATACCTGTATTCAACCCCTCCCACTCTTTTTAGTTGGTAGCTCTCAGTGAGGGGTCTAATTCCTCCTGTATATGATAAATTGTCTGTATCTATTCTCCAGTGTGTATCTAGACTCTGTTACATGAAGATGCCACTTGAAAATTCTATGAATATTTGTTTTGATTACTTACATCTAGGTTGTCTCAAACTTTTAAGTGAAGGAAGTTATGTTCTTTTCCACATTGACTAAAGTCTAGGCTCACCTATCCATCAAGTGAAAATGGTATTTAATCAGTGGCAGCTGAGAAAGTTCAATGAAAAGTGACCAGTACTATTTCCCTTGCAGCGGATGGTTTCTAAATTCAACTTGCCAGAGTGCCAGCAAACATGAACCAATTTTCAGTAAATATTCTGTTATTTTACAATCCTTGGAAGGAAATTCATAATTTATGTTTTTTCCTCCACTTGTTATGGAAAACATCACTCGGGAACAATACAAATCATTGTACCGTAGGTAGAAGAAAGGGAAGTAGAATATTTAAATGTTGCATGTAATGGGGGAAAAAACAAGTCAAATACAATATTTATAACAATGACACAAGTATTTTTTTCCCTTCGAGTTGGATACACAGCAGGAAATGTAATTAAGTGAAATAGGTTGGTTTCCTATTAATGCTGTCACCTGATTCAAAGAAACACAATGATATTAATTCTCTTTTTCATTTTTCCATCTTCTGGGAGATCCTAGAAGCCAGGCCCCAGCTACGTGGCTCACAAAGAAAGCATTCTACACGCACTCCCTACCAAGGAAAAAGTCAAAACTTAATTTTTATCAAGAAATGAGGATAAACCTTTCATTTTTACAATATGATCAGTGATCATAACATAACTCCAGATCCTGTATGTTTTTTCCTCCACTTGTTATGGTGCATACCTGATCACAGAGGCCGGGAAACTCATTTCCTGTCTACCCCTGAGTCGCACCAGCATGGGGGCCTGAGTGTGCCAGCATGTTGTTCTTTAGTATCAGTAACAGGTGGGTACTACTGACCAGACAATGAATAAGAATGGATACTTCAGAGACTCACCAGTTAAATGGACTGGTGTCAAGGCAGGGCAAAGGCCAAGAAACAGAAATCCCAAATAATATCCAGCACTCTGCAGTCTGTGTCATTGCTTACCTCACCATACCCTCCTCACACTTTGATTTCTAGCCACATGGACTTCTAGAATAGTAGTGTATCTGAAAGCAGAGAGAATATGGAGGGACAAGAGGAGCAACTGCTGAGCCTGAGCACATGCTCCAAAAGCAGAGAGCAAGGGGGAAAGGAGGTTGAAGAGAGGCCCCATATCAGCTGATGGGAGACCCTGGCTACACATATGATTCAAGAAGCGACTTGTATTCTCTCTCTCTCTCTTTCTTGCTCTTCTCTTTTCTCTTTGATAACTCTTACTCAGGCTCCAGCCCTTAGCTTTTTCAATAAGAAGCCCTCCTCCATCTCCACCAGTCTGGGCTAGGTGCTTCTTTCCTATGTATCTGTTATCCCATTCTGTAGCTCAGCATTCATTACAATGCATTATAACAACCTGTTGACTGGACCCCTCACTAATTCAGATGCTCTTAAGGAAAGAAGTTCTAGCTGTCTGGTATTTCCAGTGTCTGACAGACCTCCTGGAACATAATAGGGATATAATAAATACTTGTTAAATGGATGAAGGAATGCTGAATGAACTGCAACAAACACACACCGTCTCTGGTGGATCTGAAGTAGAGTTTTTCTAATTTCAAAGTCACATCTATGTAAATGAAACATCAGAGCTACAATGGCAGGGGGAAGTACATGTGTTTTATTCTGGTATAACCATTGACTAGGAGTCTTAAAATCAGGCTTTACAGATTGAGCTCAATTGACTGATTAAAAATATAACACAAAGAAATGATAAATGCCTGAGGTAGTGGATACCCCAATTATCTTGATTTGATTAATTCACATTGTATGCCTGTATCAAAACATCACATGTACCCTATAAAGATGTACATCTATTACATACCCTCAATAATTAAAAATTTAATAAAAAATATCAATATCTATGTAATGACTTAGCTATTATTTATGGAAACGTAGAAGAGTAGAATATACCTACATGATGGTACATGTTAATATTTATCAGTTCCAGTTTTCTACAAATATCAAGTATTTGTGACAATGAGTATATATTTGAAATGGAGAACAATATATATTTTTTTGAAGTCTGAAATCAATAAGGCCCAACAAAACTGTTTGAAGATGACATGGTGGCTGTTTTGCTGCTTGTGTGTGAGAGAAGGTGAGAGAACATGTTCTAGAAGTGTTATAACTTAAGACAAGGGGAATTTCTGCTGAGGATCAAGTTTGGACTTAAATATGATGGGTAAAACTCTCTGGTAAAACTCAGAGAGGCTAAAAATAATGGATTTGTGCTTCTCTGGTAGATTCCTATGAGGTTTGATGTTATAGTATCAACTTTAAATGGGGCAGAGGCTTGTAATAGTTTGTCGTACGTATAGAATTTTAGGAAAAGGACCATTTTCATATTCCACTATGACTTCAATGCCTTTGTTGGAATTAAGTCTCTCAATTGTGTTAATTCTGGTATCTAAATCGTTCTTGAATACACACCCCTTTGTTTCTCCTACTGCTACTAATTTGGATAGCTCCCTTCTATTTTTTTTTTTTTTTTTTACCTAAATTGCTGGGTAGCCCTCCGATTAGCTCTTATTTGACTCTAGTCTCTTTATCCTTAGTAAATTTGTTGCATCCACTGAAATAATAGCAGGGATTGGCAAACTGTTTCTGTAAAGGGCAAGATAGTAAATGTTTTAGACTTGTGGGCCATATGATCTATGTTGCAACTATTCAGCTAAGTTGTTGTATTGTACAAGCAGCTGCAGACAATACATAAACAAACGGACATGGCTATGTTCCAATAAAACATTGTTTATGGGCACTGAATTTCACATAATTTTCACATATCATAAAATATTATTTTTTCTTTGATTTGTTTCCAACAATATAAAGAAGTGAAAAACATCTTGCTCATGGGCCATATAGAAGCAGGAAATAGGCCAACTTTAGCTTGCAGGCCATAGTTTGTTGACCCCTGTCCTAGAGCATAAGTGTAACTGTGACTTCCTCTTGATACACTTAGGTTATTGACTCACCTGCTATGACAGGTGGCCACTGTACATTGGCTTAAGCTAGATAAAAGTTGATATTTATTTTTGTGTAACAGTGCAAGTATAAGCAGTCCAGGACGTGTGAGGAAGCTCCATGGAGTTGGGATCCAGGAATCTTCAATCTAGTTGGTTCTATACTCACAGATCTGCTCTTATCTTCATGGTCCAAATTGCCTTACCATACCATTTTCAGTAGAAGGGGAAGAAGGCAAGTTGAGGGCATGCTTCTTCCCTTTAAGAACATGATCCCCCCAACATGCACATATGAATTTGGCTCACTTCCCATTGGCCAGAACTTGATCACATGGCCACATCTAGCTATTAAGAAAGCCTGGGAAATGCATTCTTTATTTTGTGCATTGATGTGTCCAGTTTAAAATTGCAAATGTTAATGCTATGAGAAAGGAGAAGAAATATGGGGGAGGGAGCATCTAGTAATGTCTGTTCTTATCTCTTCTTAGCATTCTAAAATAATAATCTGGCTTTACCAATCTGGCTTCTTTGCCCATTCCAGCCCAATTTTCTATCACTTCCCAACATGAGTCTGGCTTCAGGAGATCTTAGAGAGCACTCACAATGGGTACTCAGTTTCACTGTCTTCAGTCCCTATGGGTCTCTATTCACTTTTGAACACCTGGGAGAGAGAGGGCAATGGCCTGACTTAAATCAGTGACCTCCTTGTGGGTAGGATATGGTGGAATATCATCAGTGATACCTCCAACAAGGTAGCAGGGGTGAGAGGCATTTCCCTAAAGAAAGAAATATTTTTTCCCCACGAGAAAATATAGATGTCTCTTACAAAGATTTGGGGGAGCCATAACATATTTGTGCTTCACCACTGCTCCTTAAAGATGCCGTTCTTACTTTGCTGTGTAGGTAGCATACTAGTCTTAGAACTCTATTCTATGGTCATAGCATGGGAGCCTGAGGTAGTAGGGGCTTTTCTATAGTCTGTCATGGGAGTCTTAGCTCACAATGTTGACAGGCTCTGTCTCTATGAGTCTTGTTAGGAGTAGAAGGGAAGGATAGGGGAATAGAAAAATCCCTGATGACATTCCAAGTAGAGAACAGAAAAGCAGACTTTGTTTTTTTTTTTGTTTTTGTTTTTTTAAGTTTTCCCTGGATCTAAATCTGAATCACTGGTTCACTTTTTTGATTGGTTAATGTGTCCCACAAAGGGAACTGGAGGTCATATTGAATGACTTCATTTGAGCTACTTTGTTGTTATTGTCATTCTTTTTCCATAAACCTAAAACAGAGAGACTTACTGTAAAATTTATATCTTCCAAGATGAAAGACAGAAAATATAGCCGCATCAAAGTTGCAGGAAATATGTATCACTACATATCTTGAACATAAAGATGGTATCAGGATTGAGACAGAGAAGTGTACATTAAGAATGTAACAAAAAGTATGAGAGACTAAACTGAAATTAGATTTGGGAAAGGATAGACCTTTGACAAACATGTCCCTAGAATAACCTGGACAGTGACAAAATGTTGGTTGTAGAAGCTTTGGAGGGGACTAAGTTATCCTGAGGGAAAATATAAACAGACTCTTTGAAAGTTGTATATACTAAGTGCTATTACCTATAGGGACTCAACTGAAAGAGCCAGCACAGATACAGGCAAATGGACTACACAGAGCACAGTTTAATATACTGAAAAATTATATAACATATATTAACACATTGACTGCCATGTGCATTGTATTTAACTCAGGCTAGTTTTCAGCCCCTGGGCCTGGTGAAGCAAAACCCTGCAGTTGGCTTGTGAAAATTTTACTTGTTGATGTTCTTATTGTTACAATTAATATTGTCAATTCTAAAAATGTGGATTGCATTGCATGTAAGTCTCATGCACAGAAAACAATAAAAAATAACAAATTAGAAAGGATCGTTTTGTTTTAATAAAACACTGTGGTCCCAGGGAAAAATTTTATTTTCTAGTGTGGCAGTCCACGTGTCCATATATTGTCCATATATTGCATCAGTCAGTGTTCAGTGCAAGAAGCAAAAATACTTCATGCTTTTTAATTAGGGAGGGATTTAGTACATGAAATTTGATGCTTATAATTTATAAGAAAAGAAGTGGGTTCTAAGATGGACCTCTAGGAATGACTTCCAGAAGAGTTCTTAATTTAGTCCAAGGACTTACCACCTCCAATACCATAAGTGATGCTCTGAGTTCAAGAATACACCCTGTAATTGTGATCTCAAGATTAATTATCTATAATAAAGCAGATCTGCAATAAAGCAACTGAGGCAGACTACTTCCTCTCATCATCCAGGAATCTGGAGAATATGGAATCACCCATATCTGTGATCCAAAGTTCGGAAAGTCAGAAGTAAGAAGCTGACACAATCATCTCTTGATACCTAGGCAGCTGACAAACAAACCCTAGATCACTATAGAACATTGCCAATAGAAGCTCCTATTTTAATGACATTGCGTACCAACAGAAAGAACCAGAAAAGAACAGGACAATTCTTTTGCCTTACTTTTGCCTCCTAAATTTCACATAGATGTATCTAATTGCCTAACCTAATTAGCATCAAGAATCTCAGATGCAAGGGAGTTTAAGTATTTAGTGTTAAGTTCTCTAGCTCCTCCAACTATAAGATAGACTGGAGCTTAGAAACGCTAACCTCCAACATCTACCATATATGTGTCATGTTTATTTATGTGTGATAACTTATGGTGTCATTTGCTTATGTAAGTTTACTTTCTGTGTAGCTTAATAACGAATATATTTATACATAAAACATATATGACTTTTTAGAAAAGTTTCCAAAAGTCGATAACCTCTACCTTCTATGGTTCTTTTGATTCTTTTATTTATAGATTGTCTTTTGCACCTTATTTTTCCTCTTACATCACAGGAACTATGGCTTAATATAAAGTGCTTGATCTTTGCAAGTTACCAGCTTGCCCTTCAGTTGGCTCTCTCCTTTATGCAGCAATATAAAGAGAATACAATCACAGTGAGCTAATTTTTACCTAATTTCCTCCTCCTAAGGAAAAAGACAAGGGAATGTAGTTTGACCTCAATAAAACAAAATGGATTTGTATTAATGGCATACTAGAGAAAATCCATTAAAGTTATTTCAGATGATGAAAAAATTTGTTGAGATTTTCAGACCATATTAAGGTTTTTAATAAAAAATACTTTAATTTTCTTATCATTGAAATAAAATTAAAGTAGAGTCCTTTTCTCATTTCTCTGGTTGGAAAAATGGTACAATGGTTTGGGTTAATCACTCTTCTGAGCTGAATATGCATGAATGCAAGTAAAGCTTTTCAAGATGTTACAGCAATTTATCCAGGAAACACAGATTCATTTGAAGCCATTCTTTATTCTTTATCAGGAAAGTAGTACATTGAGGAAAGAAGAATCATGCTTTAGGAATAAAAGTTCTCAGATGCCCCAGATTAATACAAACAAACAAACATTTAAATATTAGTACCTTTTTGTAAGATGAGGGGATAAAAGAATTAAGAAGAAATACTTTGTGTTGCAACTTGGTGGATTTTTAAGGGGGTTTTTCCTCAAAAGGGGATAAACTCCATATTCAGGTCCCTTTTCCCTCCCTAAGAAGATAGTTTTACCCTCTACTGACTGCAGGACAGGAAAACACATCAGGCAGACTCACAGCAGAAGTTGTCAGGCTCAGAGAAAAGCCATACCTGGTTAATAACTAATTGGCAAGCATTTTACAAAGCACAGTGGTTGTAGGGAATATTCTTAGGAATAAAACATGAATAAATACTTGTATGTAAAGTCAACTTTCAGCAAGTCCATAAATGCAGATTAAAAAAGATACCCTTGATACAAAGAAGTGACATCTCAGAACAGGGCGACATGGGTCAGGAGATGTGGATGTTGTGGCAGGAACTGGCTAGTTGTTTCAAATTCTCTTTCTTGATATTTTGTTTTTCTAAGCTTTGTGTCTGCCTTGCATGTGACTGAATTCTGGCCAATGGAATGTGAGTAAAAGGCACACACACCACTTTCAGGCCTGACCCATACACTGCTCATGAGAGCCTGTAAATAAATTCCTTGCAGATTTCACTTGAGTGAAATCTAGAGAATCCAGTGAAGGACTATGAGGTATAGTGTGGTCTCCAGTTGGAAGAAACTTGTTCCTTCAGTGGCTGTGTGGAGCAGACTACCCCTTCCAACTCAGTCAATCTGAATTGATTGTGACTTAAACCAGAAAGATTCTGTGGTCTGTGGGTTGTTTATTGCAACAATGAGCCTACTCTAACTCACAGAGTTGGAACATCAGCCAAAGAGGAATAGCAGCACTTGGAAAATGCAAAAAGAGATGTTCAGACAAAAATAGCATGTAGACTTATCTAAGAACAATTTCTAGCAGAAATCCTTGGATAGTGTTCATAATTACTGACTATGAAACTTGTTCAAATTTATTCTAAAATTCTCATTCATTTTTAAGGTTTACTTATTCTCAGTTGACCTTTTGTATTCCCTAAAGTGTTCCGAGTTAAAGACCCTCTCTGGGGCGGAGGCGGGGGTGGGTCTTTAAATGATTAAATCATTCCACTGGAAATGGAAATTCCTTGAGATGAGATTCTGATGCCCCAAGTAGATAATGTCTGGTTAAATAGCTCACCTTACAGCCAACTGGCATAAGAAGACATTTCATTTGGGTACACTGTGCATTTTGAGCATGTGAATGATGCTGTCAAGTTCATCATTTATTCATTAATTCATTTGTTCACTCAATAAACAAACAGAAAACAAGCGCCATATGTAGTAGACACAGTGGTTGGGTACATGAAGGAGAAGGAATTCCTGTTTCCCTCCATGGGCAATGCTCAAGTAAACCACCTGAGCTCCACACGCCATTATTAGGACTCCTTTTGGTTTCAATGCAGCATCTTGAATGGTTGCGTCAGAGTTAATTGCTGTAACTGTGCTTATTTTTACTCTGAGATACCCATGTTATAGATATTCAGCACTTACATAGAAAATGAAGAATGTCAATCCAGAAAGAAAATTTCTGTGAAAAGCAAAGTAAAAGTTGGTAATCCCAGTTTTCATCATAAATTTTGGGTTTTCACATATTATCAGTCCTTCTAGGTTATTATGCCTACTTGAGTAAAACAACTTAGCTCAGTTAAGTTATTCCTTCCAGGCTTGGGGTATACAAACAGGATATTTATTGGTCCTGAGGAAAATATCTTTTCATACACAGGTTTATAAATACTTTCTTTCAAGTCCAAATGTTGAAGTAACCATTGTGCTGCAGACACTTTTTGAATGTGAAATTGAGCTTTTGTTTCTTGAAAGGAAGAATGAGTCATTTTCAAACCAATGACCCAGCAAAACACCAGGGATCTTGATACAGAATCACCACATCAGCTTTTACATGAGTCCTTCACTCCTCAACAAAATTGCATCAATTTTCTTCTTTAAAGCCAATATCAATTTGATTTCCCTTTGAACTCCGCTAGTGTTCTCCTCCAGTGTCTTTACTGGAAAGAAGCATTTCTCTATATGTTGTGATTTTCCTGGCTTAGGGTTTTCCTCACTAAAGTGTATAATCTTTATGTAGATTAAATGTTAAAACTTTCAGTTTTTTGAATAACTATATGTATTGAACACTACGTGCCAGAAGATGACGGTTTTTGCCTCATGGAATGGGAAAGATGGTATTTGTCAAAGAATCACACATATTAAAGTCATTACTTTGATAAGTATAATGAAGGAGAAATATATGATAAAATGAGATCTGGTGAGATAAGAGCTTTCCTAAAGAACTTGATCATGGAGCTGAAATCTGAAGGAAGAGTAGAGTACCCTTAGCCAATTAAAGGGTAGTGTACATCTAGGGGTAAGAGGTGGGGATAGATTTTCAGCATATTAGAAATTCATATGGTAGAGGGAAGTAAGAATGTGGGAAAAAATCAGAGAAGGCAGGTATTGGGTATGGAGGATCACAGAGAACTGGGGAGGGAAGAGCGGGAGGCCCTGGGGAGGAAGGGGCTTGAGAGATCACGCAGTACCAGGGGTGGAGGCACAGGCTTGTTTTTTCCCCAAATAATAATGAAAAGTCATTGACGTAATTAAAAAGGGAATTGCAGGTAGAGGGTTCATTTAGAATGATATAATTTGTCTTTGGCTTATTTTCTTAATTCAAGTTAACACTTGTCAGAAAATTAATTACAGTATTTCCCGTCATTGCATATAGTGAAACACATTAAAGTACTCAAATAGGAGCTATACAAGACATAAAAATGGGGTCAATTTTACTCTCCACAGGAGTAAGAGTATTCTCTTTTCAGAAACAACAGATTCTGAATTGCACAATGAATGCACAATTTGCACATACTGAAACCTTTCCCAAAACAGAGATAAATCAGCCTATTCTAAAGGTATTAATTGCTTACCTGAAGGACCTTTGAGGACTTTTTATTATCATCTTGGATAAGATCATTCAGCTTGATGGGAGACTGAGTGTTGTGTCTCAGAAAACACTTTGAAGATGGTAACGTCATATTCCCAGTGGATTGAAAACTGCTTTTTCCATTAAGTTATGTAAAATGACATATCACAGAAGCTTACTGTTCAGAGTGATCTATACCCATAGATTAAAATTTCTTAAATCTGTATATGTGCAATAGAGAAAGGGATTGAATAATGAATTTTCTTGATATTTTACATACAAAGAAAGGGACTTTGAATTCATTAGTTGCCTCAATATCTGGAATATAAACATGGATTGGAATCTCAGGATTGGCATGATTTCTACTTCAAAAGAGAAAGTAGAAGGCTTCATTTCTTTGAGAGTTTCTGCCTTTGAAAAGGACCCTTGGCTGATATCAGGGATGGTAACCTGGCAAAACTAAGATCTTATGAGTAATCTGATATAAAGTAGGTGGCAATCTCACAGCAATGAGATTAACAAAGAACCAAAGGGAAGACCCTGACACTATTAGGGCCTGTCTGGAGTTGTATACGTGACCAAGAGATGATTGATCTTTCTTGACTTATTTTTTGAGCATTGATTTATATGTGGTGCATAGTTTTTTACTCCTTGTTTTGTAAACTAATTTATATTTCTATATTCTGTTTTTCTTAGAGTGCTGTTATCACATATACAAATAAGATGCTTATATTTTTCATGAAAATGACTTTTCAGAACTTCTGTTACCCTACTAAGAGAGGAAATCTGATTTTCAAGCCTCTGCTATTTGAGAAGGGGAATGAGTTCAAAGTCACCTTTGCATTAGCTCTTAGTTCCTTGACAGATTTTATCCCATGGGACCTTTTATTCCTTAGTCACCATAGGTTCCCTCCTGCATTCAAGGACTCAGATCTCTCTTTTTGGTAATATAAGGTATTGTCAGAGAAAAATCCTATTCTTTTCCTTTAAAGGCTTGTATCAAATGCAAAAACTTGGAATCCTAGACTTTTTGAATTGAACAAAATCTTCGAGGTCACCTTGTCCAGCCTCCTGGTTTTGAAAATGAGGAAAATAAAGTTCTAGTATATATTGCCCAACGAAAATATCTCTTAACTTAAAGCCAGAAGACTTGGTTGGGATCCACCTATTCATTCACTCACCATCCACTGTCTGCCTGGCCTTTGTCTGCAGGATGCTTGGCAGTGAGGATATTAAAATAAGACGGTAATAGTCTCTGTTTTCCAGAAGCCAAAAACTAAGGGATGAGAAATACATTCTAATCTGTGTGATCCTATACAAATAATGCAATAACAGTAATGATAACAATAACAATGTCAATATCTTGAGTTCCAACTGGGGAGGTGGGAGAAACAAACAAGGTAGACAGAAA
Source organism: Avahi laniger (assembly GCA_963575035.1). Classification (NCBI taxonomy): domain Eukaryota; kingdom Metazoa; phylum Chordata; class Mammalia; order Primates; family Indriidae; genus Avahi; species Avahi laniger. Next base: position 20,213 of record CAUYSK010124250.1, on the reverse strand, counting down.
GCTCCTTCCAGGTTTCCCAGATAGAAGAAGCATCTGGTTAACAAAATCATGATGTTTCTAAAGCAGGATATGGCCTAAAGAATAGACCCAGGCAGGGTCTCTAAGGGAAAGCTGGTCTCTCACCCTTTGTTTGGCAAGAGGTTGACATTATGTCTCTTCTATTTCTCCTGTCCTCTGTCCGATGGCTAAAGCTGGGATTACTTAGGTGCTGTGCTTTGTAAGTTTCTTTACGGGAAAGACCACTGGTTTTGCTGTAGAGGGAATGGGGCTGAGTTTGAATCCCAATTGTACTTAATAGCTGTTTGACTCTGAACAATTTTAAATATTTTCTGAACTCTATTTTTCTATCAGTAGAATGGGATGTTAGAGCATCTGTATGCTTTGGCCAGAGGAAACGAATAGATGAATTACTTCTTTCTGTTAGTCCTGTCAGGGTTAATCTTTTATGTAGCTGGAGTTGACTGAGTGGTGTGATTTGAGAGAAGGCCTAAAATATCATCTGACACTTCTTAAAATTCCACCAGTTATGGAGTATAAAATGACACAAACATTGGAAAATTCTTTTCTTATAAAGTAAATATATACCTACCTCATGACCCAGATTGACCCAAGAAAATGAAAACATGTCCACAACAAAAACTTCCACGTGAATGTTCAGAGCAGCTTTAATCACAATGACCCCAAACTGGAAAAAGCCCAAATTTACCTATCAATAGATGAATGGATGAACAAATTGTGGTATATCCATACAATGGAATAACCCAGCAATTATAATAATAATATATTGCATTAGCAACAACATAAATGAATCTCAAAAATACTATGCTAACTAAAAAAAGCTAGACACAAAAAAGTACTGCAGGATATTATTTGTATGAACTTCAAGAACAGGAAAAACTAATCTCTGCTGATAGAAATCAGAACAGCAGTTGTTTATAGGAAGGTTAGAACTGATTGGAAGAGGGTATGAGGAAACTTTCTGGGGTGGTCTAACTCTTAAGTGAGGTGGTGGTTATATGAGTGAATATCAAAACTTATCAAATATAATGCTTAAGATCAGTGCATTTTACTGTATGTAAAGTTTACCTCAATAAAAATATGTCCACCAATTAAAGACCTATTCAGCTTGGCAAGTTAAAGCTTCTAGAAGGCATAAGCAGGGAGCATAGTGATCAGTAGCTTTTTGGTGTGGATCAGCTTTTCAAGTTGCTTTGTTGACCAAGGGAAATTTGTTGACAGCAATCTTGGAGTTGGGGCATGATGTTGAAACTCTGGAAACTAGTATGTTGAATTTTATACATATATGGCTCTAGAGATCAGCTTAAGGCATATCTGGAGTAGCGGGTCTCATCTAAGAAGGTGTGTGTGTTGGCCAGGATAAGCTTCTCGGATCATCAACTGCAGGGAGTGTCATTGACTGAGGACCCCAGATGCCAGGCTCTGAAATTCATCACCAAGTTTGTGCTGAGGCCACATTTCCCACAGGTTGTTCCTGCCAATGACTGGGCACAGCTGGGGATACTAAATGAGGCCTGCCCCTGGGAGATGAGGGATTCCTCCCGGAGGCTTGAGGACCCTCCCTTCCTCCTGCCCCCAACCCCATGGCCTTGCCAAATGTTCGTTTCTGTGTATTGCAGAGTAGACACGTCCATCTAACCGTCTGCCCGCCCTTCTCTGTCTTCTCTGTCTCCTTCACTCAGGTAGAGCTGCATCAAGGTCTGACTGTTCTCCCAGCTTCTTCCCATCTTCTCCCCATCTTCTCATACAGGTGGATCCCTGATACATTTCTTGCATGTATCATTCTGTCTTGGTGTTGGCTTCCTTATGGGCCTGACTGAAAATGTGTGTGTGTGTGTGTGTGTGTGTGTGGGTGGGTGGAGGGAGGGAATGGAAATCAGGCATCTATTCAGACACGTGGGTAAGGTAATAAAACATTTATTAAGCCTTCTCATACTCCTTTTTGTAATAAGTCTGTAGCTGAAGGCATAAACCAGCTGTAGCCAAAGAATAGTTCTAATGACATTCATGATACTCAAGATACTGTTTAATATCATGATATTATCAGAACTAAACTTGCACTGCTTTAAATCTTGCCTAATTTCTGTCAGGCCTTGTGCTAGCTTCTAAAGTTGTAATATGTGGTTTTATTAGGATCTAGTGTAAATCTGAATCTGACTTATGTGTATCTCTAGATTTTTTTCTTTAATAGATAAGCTCATTAACAACCTTATCCTTAAAAAAAAAAAATTAAAATTAAGGGTTTAGAAGTCTCTGGATATATATAATAGAGAAACCTGGGATATTTTACTCTTGAGGTAAGAGATTTGTCATTTGAAATTTGATTTTAAGAAGGTACATTATTTTGCTCTGAGAATAAAATTAAAAAGGCACTTATAAAGTTTTTGAGTGAGTCGATTATGATAGAACATTAAGAGTAAAGTTTACTGAGGATTATTCATTAACAGTATATTTTTTAAAGTATATATAAATATTATAAATAAAATATAAGTTCTGAGATGATGCCTACTGAGTCTAAAGACTAGATTAGACCTACTCAGAAGATTTGGGAGAGGTTAGGGTTAACCTTTCAGAGATCATGGCCTAAAGCAGAAACTTACAAACTCTGTGATTAAGTAAGAATGATGTGTGCTTTGGTAAAAAGGGGCTTTCTTTAAAAGGAGACTTGAGTATACATGAAATATTTCTGAAAAAATACACCTAAAGCCCTTAACACAGATTGTCTCTCAGGACTGGGGCAGAGACCTGGGAATAGTAGGAAACTTACTGTTTGCGTCCTTTACTTCTTTTTGCTGTAAAAAAAAAATTTAACCATTTATTTTACTAAATAAAAAATGTTAAGATATAGGACATGCAACAAAGAATATAATAAGGATGTAATTTTAAGAATACAGCTTACGGAAATAAGGAAAATGAGTAAATGCCTGGATATCTTCATGCTAACCTTTAGAAGACAGACTATGACTACTGAAAGAGAAATCAAGAAGGGGATTGTTCAGTTGTGATATATCATATTTAAAAAGGCTTTTTATACAAATCATGGTTGTAATTCTATAACTGAGTCATTTGGTGTCTGCTGGTGATTCATAACTTACTGGATACTCTGGTTAAAATGTCAACATCTCTTAGGATAAAAATGCAGAAGTATCAAAAAAGAAATAAAAGCAATATTTTAGGGGAAATCAGCAGACCATTACTCTGTGACCAGTCTCTGTTAAGTTAGCATGATCTCATAGTTTTTTGTGGAATCAGTCTCAATAAGTGAGAATGCGATTAATATTGTGCGTTATGAAAGCTAATGCTCTGTATTTCTGTTCGTGGCTCTATAACCACAGATTTTTTTTTTTTTAATTAACATGCAACACACGCAGGGATGAATTTTAAAGGATACTAACACACTGGGAGACAACTTTATTAAATGGACTTATGGAGTTCCATGTATGTTTTCTTTCATTAGGTTCTAGAAAATCTTTTTGATTTTAGAAGGCTACAGCTGAATTTTTAAAAAATCAACACAAGGATTTGAAAATCCAGGTATGTTCTTTTTTGCTTTTCAATTTCCCACCAGAACTCACTGTAGATTTTATAGTTCATAAAGCAAGAGGAAATTCAAGTGGTTCTTTCAACCATCCTGTGACAGACCCAATGGGGAAGGCCCTGGACATGGACTAGAAGATTATTTTAGTAACTCTGTATCATTGTTCTTGGCAAATTTGCCCCTAATCTCTTTATGCCTCATTTTCTTTCTTGTTTCTCCCTATTTTCTTGAGCATTTATACATTTAAAGAGATGATAGATTATCTAGGAAATATTTTGAATTCTTAGGAAAAAAGGGTGATCTGTATAGTGAGTTGAATGGTGGCCCCCTAAAAGATACCCCCACCACAAAGAGAACTTATTTGTTAGATAAGAACATTCTGGATTGTTTAGTGGGCCCTGAATCCAATGACAGGCATCCTTATGAGAGACAGAAGGGGAGAGGACATAGAAGAGAAGGCCACGTAAAGATGGAGGCAGAGACTGGAGTTAAGCAGCCACAAGTCAAGGAGCACCTGGGGCCACCTGAAGCTGGGAGAGGCAAAGAAGGAGTCTCCCCTGGAGCCTTCAGAGGGAATATGGCCCTGCCAATAACTTGATTTCAGACTCTGGCCTCCAAAACTGTGAGAGACTAAATCTCTTGTTTTCAGCCACCATGTTCATGGTAATTTGTTAGAGCAGCCACAGGAAATGAACACATTCTGGTTCTAAGTAATCATTATTATTTGACCTTAAATGAAATGATTAGGCACATAAAAATTGTTTGAAAAATCATATAGGCACTGGTATGATTTATGACAGATTCTGAACTGAGGGCAATTTTATCCCTCAAGAGACATTTAGCAATGTCCAGAGACATTTTTGTTGTCACAATTTAGGGAGAGGTGCTATTGGCATCTAGTGGGTAGAGCCCAGAGATGCTGTTAAACATCCCACAGTGCACAGGGATGTCCCCCCAAACAAAGAATTATCCAATCTACAATGTCAGTAGTGCTGAGGTTGAGAAATCCTAATGGATGAGAAAGCCAAGCACATTCGCTTTGCCATGAATTTGTGAGCAAGACAATTTATCCTGTGCGGTGAACTTCTTGAAGCTTTAGTTTTCCCATCTGTAAAACATGGTGATACTAATATTGCCAGGGCTTTATAGAGTTTCAATGAGATAATATTGGTCAAAAAATTTTATGCTTTATGAATTTTTTAGTAGTAACATAGAGGCTTTCATTATTATTATTCTTAATTTCTTTAGTGTAAACAAAATCAAACCTTTGATTTTTAAATAATATTGTAGGAAGTTCATAACGAATGCATTCACTTAGCCAGAGGGGACTCACTTTTATACTTTTATGGTTATTATCTCAAATAAAATAATTCTCAGAAATTTCATGGCTACTATTGTTTAATGATCTTTTTCAGTGGCAAGGATACTCTAAGTATTTATGAAGTTTCTCTGGGGAGCTTATAGTTTATGTCAGATGAATTGCAAAACTGAAGCCAAAGGGAGAGTTGGAATTTTAAAGTAATGTGTATAGCATAGCAAAGATAGTGCTATGTAGCCTTTAAAGTGATTTTGGTATTTTTTTCCCTAACAATAGCCTCATGAAGCTAGGTGGACAAGTGTTATTTTCATTTGAATAAGAAAACTGAAGCTCAGAGGAGCAAATGTGCTTAGAGAGTAAATGGCAGGGCTATGATTAGAACTCAGATTTTTTCATCCTTATCCGCTATGAAATGTCTGCAAACAACAGCACCTTAGAATAGGGTTATGGTAATGATCACTGAAGTATGTCAGGAAAAGTGGGTATTTATATGAGATTCAAAGACAAGAAATTCTTTGATAGATACTTCTAGAAAGAAAATTTTAACCCATAATACAGAACATGAGAATTAAACTTGTTTTGGAAGCAGGCTGTGAAAATTTCTTTAAGGCTCAGTTCTGGACCTTCATCTAAGAAATTTTGTTGAATATCTGTTAATAAAATGTACTACCTGGTGTCTTAGACACTAGGGAAGAAAGATGGGAGAAGAAATAGACATGTCTAATTCAGAAGGGTTATATATGAAGGAAAAAATCATTTAAATCAACTTATACCTAACAGTAATGTGGAGAGGAGAAAGAATACATTTAAAAGAGCAATTTCCAAAAATAAGATTCTTTAAATATTAGTCCCTTGAGATAGTTCTTTAAAAAGTGAGGGGTTCTTTTTTGGTTAAGTAAGTATGGAGCAGACTGTATATCCATTAATGCTAAGATGAAGTGTGTGTGTTTTTCAATTTTAACATCTTTGAATTTAAGATTAATCTTAGAAATGCTATTGGCCAAGTAGCAGGTGTGATGTAGCTGTCCTTGCCTAACTATATAGACAAACATAGTTATTATTCCTGATATCATGAGTGGAAAATAGCAACTTCTAGACGTTTCAGTCAATTTACACACCATTTGAGTCCTTGTCTGTGCTCTGGAAATTTCTTCAGTATCTTTTAATCAAGAAAGTACCAACATCAAAACTTCTGGAATGAAGTGTAAATGGCTTCAGAAAATATTTTAGAGACAGTAGTGAAATACTTTTAAGAATAGTGTGTCATCTGTGCTCTTAACGGTGCAGAGAAAAATATTACATAGAAAAATGACAGTGAATCTCAGTTGAAAAGTGATTTAGAAGAGTCAGACTGTAAATGTGAAATTTTATTAATACTGTAATCAAGTATCTTTATTTATATTTTTCTTTTTATATATGCATGTGGATGTATACAATTAAACTCTATAAGTTTATAAGAACTCAGTCAATGAGTATTTAAAAAATTATGAGTGAATAATAAAAGATTGTACCCAAAATGATATGCCTTAACATTATTTGGTATTTTAGATTCAATGAAATATGTTTCCCTCTTGTAATATATAGAAGGATATATATCTACATATTAACTTATAGAGATGCTAATAATTAGCATATTAAAGACTCTAAGAAGTTTTACATTAGAAAAAAGTGGTTTAGTTTTTACATATATTTTATGATCATTCTTCTCCTATTAAACTATGTCTTAAATGGCTTAATTTTGTATTTCTAATACCAATTCATAATACAACTTTGATAAAGACATGCAATATATAGGCCTATGTTAGCCTATCAATCAACACTATTTGTCTTCTTAACTTATTATAGATCAGATTCATAATAAATAAAGGATTTGAAAAAAATTCTTTTAAATTATTTTAATTAGATCATTAATACTTGGCTGAAATAAAGAACATATATGTTAGAGTAGCAATAGCACTTGTGATAGTTATTTTTACGTGTTAACTTGACTGGGTTGTGGCGTTCCCAGATATTTGGTCAAACACTATTCTGTGAGGGTGTTTGTGAATGAATTAACATTTGAATTGGTAGACTGAATAAAGCAAATTGTCCTCCCTAATGCATGGCCCTCATCTAATCAATTGAAGGCCTGAATAGAACAAAAGGCTGACCCTGCCTTGAGTAAAAAGAAACTCCTCTTGCCTGGCTGCTTGAGCTAGAACATTGGCCTTTTCCTGCCTTTCAACTTGAACTGAAACATTCTCTTCTTGGGTCTCCAGCCTGTCAGCTTTTGGACTGACCCTATACTTATCACCTCTCCTGGATCTCCAGTTTGCTGGCTGCAGATCTTGGGACTTCTCAGCTTCCATAATTACATGAGCCATTCTTTATAAATATACAGAATCTGTTGGTTCTTTTTCTCTGAAGAATTCTGTACCCAACCTCGATAATTCTTTTTAGCCTCTTGCTACTCAAAGTGGAACAGCCGCATTGACATCACCTGAGAGCTATTAGAAATGCAGAATCTCAGGCCCTCTGACCTTACCCCAGATCTACTTAATCAAAATCTTCATTTTGACAAGATCCCCAGCTGGTTTGTATGCACATTACATTTGAGAAGTACTTCTTTAAAGTATTTTGAAGTCCTTGCCTATAATTTGTGTTACTAGAATACAAAAGAACCCTGTAATTATTTGATATTAATACTTCAGGAGAGACACAATAGGGAGATTATAACAAAGGTTTTTTTCTTCATAATTTTGCATAACATATGGTGAATAATTTTGTAATGACAGGAAGAAAAAATTAGCTTCGAGATTTATATTCCTAGAAAATTTTAAAATTTACTAGTTTCTAAATAATATACTACAATCAACATGTGCTTATTTTATAGCAATAAGCAGATTTCCATAATTTATGTTATAAATAAACGTTATGGATATCAATATAATTACCTCTAAACATTTTAACATTTATTCAGAGTATATTGCATAGCTGGCCTATGATAAACTGTGGCTAATAGTAACAGCTGTTTAATAATAATATCTTGGATTTTCTAATGCTAAGAATAACATATAGCACTACAGAATTTTCAAAGTACATTCATATACATCAGTAGCTCACAAGATTCTTTCAATAAGCTTGTGAAATAGCTATAGGGCATTTCTTATGAAATACTTTTGCAATTATTATTTGTATCTTTACCTTTTCAAGTCAGAAACATCAGTTTGAATTTTAATTTAACAAATATTTATTGACACTGGCTCAATAATTCTATTATTTTCAATTATTCTTAGTACCACTTCTATTGCTCAGCCAAGACTAGTTCTTTTTATTGTTCTTGACCAAATTTTGCTCTTCTTTATATTTTATGTGACAAAGAAATCAAGCTCTGTGGCTTCTTTCCCTTGCAGCCCACTTGCTCCTTTCTGAGTGCAATAGGGAAATAACCATGTGTGATTCATTTGACGGTCTCTGCTTCTTGTTTCTGAGGAAATAACTCTACTTAGTTATCATCACCCAAAAGCGTCTCACTGTTGGGCAAAGATGAAGTTGCTATTGTGTCTGCATGTCTAGGATAGGATTTAATTGTGAAAGAAAATGATATCCTATAACAGTGAAATTTTATCTTGCCCAAGGGATATTTAGGCATGGGAGGTTAGCCAAGAGATGTCAAGAAAGCAGCTGATGCAGCTGAGACTGGATCTCAATCCTAGAGAATTGGTCTGCTAGGGCTTAGAGGAATGAAGAAGACAACAGGGTACTTGTCTTTTGGTTGAGATAAGGCAATATTTTACTCTGAATACAGGAAATAGACTGCCAGTTTAGAATATTGTCTTATAATACTTGGTATTTGGAAGAGCTTAGCAATATAAGATATGAGGAAATTGTTTTTTGGTAGTTATTCCACTTCACAGACACATTTATGTAATTTTTAGACAATGTCTTACGAGGCAAGATGATTTTGGGTATATAGAAGTATCACTTCTGTGAGATAAAACTTTAAAACATTTTTATTATAATATTATGTGAATAACATCTAGTATTTTTTTACAGAAGATTTGAAATTCCCTGGTTGCTTTTTTTTTTAAAGTAATTTGTAAATGTATGATTGGGTCAACAATTAGGCTGATTACTCAAAATTCATACTTTGTAAAATTAATTAACTGTTCACAAGGGTATAATGGAATGGAAAAGACTTTGTTTATAAAAATGCAAAGCCATAAAAGCAAAGGGCAGGGAGACAAGGAGAGCTGATATAGAAAAATAGACTCATTCCATGCGTAATTAAACAAAATTAACTCTTTCATGGAGAACACAAAATTGCTAATTAATGCTAAAACTTCAACTTTTCACCATCTAGCATTGCAATCACTTAGTTTCTATTATAATCCCCCAATCTCTCTCCCGATAAGTTTCTTTCTGCTTGCCTTCAAACAAGCACAGTTTGCTCTCTCTTGACAAAAGAGAATAAAACAAAACAATTTCTAGCTTGATCTTACTGTTCCCCAGGCACCACTTCGTATTGCTCATCCTTTCCTGCCAAAATTCTCTTCCCAAGGTTACTGCTGACCTCTTCCTGTTTAAAATATTTAATATAAGTAAAAGCACTCAGCATATAGTTGGCACTCAAATATTTGTACCTTTTTTCTTTGAATAAATTCCAAGGATTTATTTTCAGAATCTTTGTCTCCTTTGACCTCTCCATGATGTTTAATTCTGTTGACTTCCATCCAGTTGAATTTCTCTCTTCAGGTTTTCCATGTTATCTCTCTTTTCAGATTTCTGTGTTACATGGACATTTATTTCCATTACTAAGCCACACACTGCACTACTATCTTTTCGACCATAGTTTCCTTGACTTCTTTGATGACTCATCTTTTTCATCCCACTCTTTCCCCTCGATGAGCTCATTCACAAGGCTACAACCAATCCTCTAAGAAGTGAAAGATTCCCAACTCCGTATTATAACTTCTAATCTCCTAAATTAAAAAATCAAATCCAAATTATCCATTAGATATTTTCACTTAGATGTGCTACTGTTAGCTAAAAACCAATATTTCTCAAATTGAATTAATCATCTTTTATCTTAAACCAGCTACATTAACTTAACTCCCACTTGCTCACGGCATCAGTTTTATTCTAATCACTTAAACTCAAAACTCTGTTTCACACTTGATTTTTCTTTCCTTTCTGTATTTTATTTTTTGGTTTATCATGAAGCCTAATAAGTCTCTAGGTTCAGTACAGTTTTTCTTGGGAAATAGCTCTTGTTGATATTTCATCATTTCTAACATTCTATACCCAACATCAATATTACTATCTTTTTCTAGATCTTTGTTAGATTATAATGATACTCACTTGGCAAATAGGAGACATGTTTCAATTTTATTAATCTGTGCATAGCAGAATATCCCATCAGAATTTACTATATTTTGTTTGTTTGTTTGTTTCGTCTCTCACAAGAGAGGTACCAAAAACTTGCCTTGGAATTCACAAAAGGTATCCTCAACCTTCATCCTCCATTAAAGATATTGGTTTTCTTCCATAGCAGGGAAAAACCATCTTTGTTTGACAGAGGGTCAGAAGAGTAACAACTTTGTGTTTGGAGAATATAAGATGAAAAACTGCCCAACACGTTCCTGCCCACCCAGGAAAAGTGGTCTCTGGGTGGCTGACATTGAGCCAATCCAGATCTCAAAGAGCTGAGAGCTAAGAGGTAGTCTTGGGAACTCAAGTAAGGGGCCCTCTTGTCCTTTATAGCCCTGTGGAAATGGGCTCCTGCTTCCATCCTGAACCACAGTGGCTTGGATCTGGGTTATCAAGTTATTATTTCAGCAGTGGATTAGCACCGATACTTGGATGGCACTAATGAAGATGATAGGTTCTACCACATAGCAACAAGAAGCAATGCACAAGAATCCAGTGTTCTCCCTGATAGGATGTGCAGGTTGAGTTGTGTGGATACTGAAGGTTTTAGTTGATGGAGGCTTTTCAAGAAGAAGATATGTGACTGCCTACTAAATAAAGAAATTAGGGGCTCAAGATATTATTGGGGAAAGTGAAAAGGATTTGATCGTATTTACATTCTGAGTGTTAAGGGCATTTTATTCCAGTCTCATATGCTAACACAATATAATTTACAAGGTAACGCAGGTTTGCTCAGGATGGTCTCTGTTTACAACTCTTATCCTCATGTAATTTTAAATATACATATACTCTTTCACCTTCAGTGGTGTCCTACTTCAGATGATATACTGTATGATTAGCCTCCCTGTAAATCCCCAATTCTGGGGGCTTGGGTTGAGGCTCTTACCTCCGATAATAGTCAAATCTTGGGACTTTGGTCCTCAGACAAAAAAACCCTGCATATTTTGAAATACCTGACCAATCAGCTTCCCCACAAGGACCACAAGGCTTCCTGGCATGTTCATTTTGATGTAAATCAGAGAAGGATAATGTAGGGTTCCTCTACCCCAACACCTTCCCTCCTCTTTAGCACATTTTACACTTGATCACTGCAAACACAAAAATGAATTCAGTTTAACTTTCAAGGACCTGTGCTATCTGGACTCTGCCTATGACTTTAATCTTACCTTCTGTGTTCTTTCAGGACCAGATCAAGTATTACTTCCTCCGTAAGTGTATAGTTCTCAAATATAATGGGCATGTGAATGATCTTGGAATCTGGCAAAAATGAAGAATCTGATTTGTAGGTCTGGGCTGGGGCCTCAAATTCTGCATTTGTAACCCGCTTCCAGGTGATACATTTACCACTGCTCCTCTGGATCACATTTTGAGTAGACTCTGTAAGGCCTAGTTAAAAGTCTCAAGCTCAGTTTAACCCCTTCCTCAAGATGTCCAAATTAAAGTTTACAAAATTATCTTCAGTCATTCTTAATGACACACTACTCATTTTGAAGCATACGTTCTCTAGTAGTACTACTTAAGTTTTCATTCTCGTACGCTTTTGTACCAGGTGGACAGAAAACTTTTTTAGTGCAGGCATGGTTTTTCTATAACTTTTACATCTCATAGTGGGGTTACACTGTCTCGCACATAGTAGGTCCACAGTAAATATGCTGATTAATTATTCTTAAGCGATTCCTTCTAACTTTTCTATCACATTACAATTCTGGAATACATTTAAATTTATGGTTTGACAACAAATGAATTATAAATATATTGAAGTGAGAAAATATGACCAATCTGAAGAAAATGCTTATTTAAATTATTAAATTAAAATGTTAAACCAAGAAGTAAAGGCTTTTTCCATATTAAAGGTACTATAAATCTGAATAGATTTCATGAACCGGGTTAGGGAAAAATAAATATCATTGCTTTGATCATTCTGTATGTGTTCTGGAAAACTCACAAAATTATTGGTTATAATCTTGACAATTATTTCCAAACTTATTTATATAAAATTGATTTATTGAACACAAAATAATCAACCAGTATGGGTAGAGTACATCCTCACAGAGTTCATATTAAAGAGTTTTGAAGGATTTCAAAAGATAGATATTCTACAGAAATAACATGCTGTAAACACGCTTCAGAACTTTAAAACAGAGTTGGAAACCTCCCACAGACACCAGGATGTAACAGCCTGTAGAAAGGCTGTTGAAAATTTTAGGAAAATAAAGGAATAAAATGATCATAAATCTTGACTACAGACTTTGGATCTCAGTTTTCAAATGAATATATTGATTGAGTCATCCCTTAAAATTCTCAAGGAAGTCATATGCTCATGAGTAATTTTATAGATATATATGTTTCAAAATACATGCTTTGTCAAGGGTTTGCACTTGCCTTGAGTGGAGCAAATATATGTCTGCAATAACTTTAACCTTTTCCTCACGAAAATCTCACCTCTTTCTTAAGGATAGCATGGTTTAGAAAAGAAATTGGAAGGACCATTTTTTTTCCCACCTCTGCCTCATTCTCTGTGAGATTTGTATTCAATTTTACTTCATTTTAAAATTAATACAATATTGTTTGGCCATTCTTCACTCATATCCTATTTGATAGTATTGGTAAGAAAGAAATGGTTCTTATATAAATGTTTCTAAAGATATGTCTCACTCTGTTTTGTGTTGCTATAAGAGAATACCACAGACTGAATAATTTATAAAAAAATAGAAATTTGTTTCTCACATGTCTGAGGCTGGGAAGTCCAATATCAAGGTGCCAGCATCTGGCAAGGGTCTTCTTGCTGTGTCACCCCACAGCGGAAGGCACAAGGGCAAGAAAGCTCATGCACATGAGAGACGAAGGGGGCTGAACCCATCCTTTCATCAGAAACCCACTCTGGTGATCACTAATCCACTCCTGCATTAATAATATTAATCCATTCGTGAGAGCTCTGTTTCTTAAAGCTGCCACCTCTGAATACTGTTGCACTGGGAATTAAGTTTCCCATACTGAACTTAGGGGACACATTGAAACCATAGCAAGGTATTAGTGCAATGTTCTTGTAAAGGATATACGTTTATCTTCACTGGCACCAGTAGCTGACATTCTAACTGGATACTGGGTACAACTAAGGGTGGGGGACTCAAATAATCTTTGATTCTCAGGTTGATTAATGATAACTGATATTAAGACAGAACAATCATAGTTGTTTGACAGAAGTAGTAAGTACCCCTGTTTTAGGTAAGACTATTGATAAAGCTGGGAATGAAACTGGCTTCATAAGTGCTTATGACTTCAACAAATTTATTAATTACTAGAAAAATCTCCTAGTCTGTAAAACATCAAGGAGACAGACATTAGTATTTAACATTTGCTCTCCTATGACAGTTATTATAAAAGCTGAGCTATGACTCTGCATTTCATATCCCATGTACTGGTCCTTATCCATCCTTTCAATGTCTCGGATAGTGGGTTGTGGCTTGAATTGATATTTGTGCAGAGGAGTTATACAATGAACAAAATGTGAGGGGTTTCAAAATGAAGTTCCACAATTTGTCATAAATAGAGTCAGGGTCCTAATTAAGCTAAATTATCTCTTCCTTTTAATAAACAGAAAATGTTTGAGAATTTTTTGAGAGTAGGAAATCAAATTAACCCCTCTCACACGCAATCTCTCTTTCATACACACATTATACATACTTTTGATACTATTTAAGTGCCAAAAGATAGCATTTAAATAGCAGATTTTAATGAAACATATGTGGTAGCCCATTTTCATCAAGCATGTGGAATAAACCTTTGCATGTATATTTCAATATATTAGGAACTCTGAGGTTTAAAAGTTTTTCATGCAGTAAACTCAGACTTAGGAATGTAGATTAAAATACCATTGTATAAATGTATATATAATTATATATATGCAAAACATATATATTACATAAAATGTAAGGTGTTTTGAGTATTTTGGGATTGCATTTAGTGATTAGTAGTTTTAGATTAGATGAGGTTATGGAAAAAATGTCTTATGCCTGAGGGCTGTACCTGCTATTTCCCCATTATTCACATTATTTGTAATATGTTGACTTTGAATTCTGTATTTCAATTCCCAATAACTGTGGTTAAGGGGGCATTCTGTGAGTGGAATAAGCAAATCAATAAACTGGTCTGTGCTGGTTTTTTACTTTCTAAAGATATCTTGCCAAAAGCATTAGAAGAAACCTATAACTCAAAGATGGAAATTCCTCTAACGAAATTCCTCTTGGTAAAACAAAGGTACACTGCTGTTACCGTGCTTGATGGAATAAAAATGAGTAAAATTCCACTGATGTCTACCTACCCTCAGTTATATACAAATTCAAGACTGTTCCTTCCCTCTCCTTATTCCATGTAATTTCCAGTGTAGGACTAGGAACTTTGACCACATAGAAATAAACAGGATTATCTTCAGGTGAGAAAAATTTTACAAAGACCTATTGATTTAAGGCACAAAACTCTCCTGTTTCTGAACTTTTCACGTATTCAATTAGACTCCCTATAGGGCCAAATAACTAAGGGGTGACACTAGCTTTCCATTTGTGATATTTTATACTTATTGAGTCTTTTGAGTGTGGCTGTTCACTGATAAGGACAATTCAGTGGATAATTCCTGTCCCTATCTATTGAGGTACTCAAGTAGAAATTCTCCTACCTCTTTATTCCTGAAAAAAAAGGAGGGACATTCTTTTCTTGGTATCACTACCTAGCAAGCTCCTCTTGAATCATGATTTGCACTGTCAGTGTGTAGCAAAAAATGATTAACTATTTCTAACTTTATCTTTTCTCTATATCTTCAGGCATGTGAAAAAAACTATTCTCCATTCTATTTTATTTTCATGCTAATTCTTCTAGTTTTGCTTGTTTTTCCCAAAAGGTAAGAAATGTATATGAGCAAGCACTGACTAACTACCAGAAATCAATTTTTTCCCCCATCACTGGAAAATCTTGATTGTTCTAACAGAAACCGGGCAGTTAGTATGAAAAAATGAATATATTCAGCTTATTTTGGTCCATTTTTGTTGGTTATTTATGGGAATGTGCATATGCAGGGGAATTCTAAGTCATAAAGCTTAAGGCATGTACCAACTTTCTCTTATTTCATGATTTGAGTTTGATGTTGAGGGAAGGGATTTTTGCAGAGATTTTTAGACAATAGCATGGATTAGTGTGATCAACATTCATGTAAATTTAGCATAAGGAAGGACATTTTTATGGATTAAAAAATCATGAAAACAATAGGTAAAGGTGATTTAATAGAAAAAGACAATAATTTGGATATATCATGGTTTTGAAAGTTGTGTGCACTCTGCCTTTTTTAGAAGTTTATAATTTTGTTGTCATAGTTCACAATACAGAAAAGTATAAATCTGCTGCTACTGGTGTTCATTCAGCTGAGTACTTCTAAGGAGTCTATACAACGGCTCACAGCTCTTAAACCTGTCCTTATTGAAGGTTCTTGGTGCTGCTGTTCTCTAGACCAATAATAAGTGTTGTCATGAGGCCTTTGGGAGAGAGAGAAATGTGATTCTGAGCACTGATGAGAACAGAAATGCAGGAATCTCAGCTGGCCAGTCTTGCTCATTTTCTTCTAGGTAACCAAGGCTATAAACAACAGAGAGCAGGAATGGCCTGGAAATCAATTTGCAGAATGTTAAAAAGGTCACCATGGTCCAGAGTAGTGTGCTTCATTACTTGGAATGTATCATGTGCTAAAATGTGTAGGCCACATCTCTAATGACAACAATTGTGATACAGGAGAGGCACACATTGTCAATCTCCTGCTAATGGGTTTTAGAACAGTCTGAAACCTATTTCCAGGACTCTTACTTTAATTTTGTCTTATACGGTGTCTTTAGGTAACTTGCTTTGTAGCAATTTTGTTCATCTATTCTTCTTTAATTAAATTTTATTTTGAAAAATATTTAAACCTGTAGAAAAGTTAAAAGACTATTAAAATTCACCTACATTCACCTATGTATCTCTCACTAATATTTTGCTACATTTCCATCCTCTATTTCCATATATATATATATAAACACATTCTTATTCTTATATAAAAATTTATTTTTTTGTATCCATTTCAGGATAATTACAGCTGAAATCTCCTAAGAATAGGGATATTCTTTCATGTAACTTTATTGCTGTTTTCAAATTCAGATAATAATCTATTCTTAACAGTCTTCTGATTGGAAAATTTAGCTTTTCATTATTTTTTCCAAGGAGATCAACTCCATAATGAAACAGCCTCAGATATCTGTCTATAGCTGACACTCTCCAAATGAAGGGCCCCTTACCACTCACAGCAACCTCCTTCCCAATTTATTCTTTTATGTCCTTTCTTTTCATCATCTTTATCTATTTTATGTTCCCTTTACATTTTTCCCCTCACAATTGATATTTTTAAAGGCCACTTACTGCTGTTTTCTGTTCACCTAAGCAACTTAATTACATTTCTGGGAGCTGCATTGCTTATTAAAGTGCATATGCCTGCAGTAAGAAATCTAGTGACATTTTGCAGTTTGGCGATGACTATTATTTCCTCCAGCCTTGGTAGGAGGCAAATTCACTCAAGACCTTTCTAGAGTAAGTAGTTCAGTAGTTAATGGAGTAATTAACATTGTGGCTATTTGAAAAAGCACAGGCAAAACATATACTGATAGATTACTCTTAGAAAGGCTTTTCTTTCGTCAGCAGCTCAGCACCTGATGTTTTGGCTGGCGACTCAAAACTCTTCTAGAATCTTCTCCCTGGAGTTCGCATCTATTAAAGCAGAGAAATTCCATTGATCCCAAAGAAGTCTCAGGAAGAAAATGCAGTTTAGCAGTCTGTTTCAGAACTTTTCAAAAGCAATTGCCAAGTAGAAGCAGGGTCTCATATTATAAAAGAGCTTATCCCTGAAAGATTCTCCCTCAAGGATCCAGGTTAGTAGCCTGAAATCAATTCAAGCAGCTGAAAGGATGAAAGGAGATTTCATGGTCTGGGGTATCTTCTTTTGAGTGCTCTGGTTGGGGGTTTTCTTTGGCTGCCAGACTAGAGGCAAAGATTAGTGACACAGTGTTTGCTCTCAGTGATCTGGGCTTCTCTGCTTGTTTCCATGGAATGAAGCCCAGGCTGTGGGAACCAGGGGTCTTTTTAATGTTTGTAGGTTAGGGTGCAGAGGGTTTATATAGCTACATTCACACCGAGTCACCAAGAAGAGCAGCATTTGCCTTTCGAGAATAACCAGGTTCTTCTGTCTTCTTAAAGCAACTCTAAGGGGAAGAATAGCCTCTTCAGAAGGCAAATTGGGCTCCTTGTGTAACTTTTGATTAGTTCTTTTCTTACTATTTGGATCTGATGGTTTGGTTTGTGGAAAAAAGGAATCATTTTTTTTTCCTGAAATTTTCCTGCAATCTAGTATAGTAAAGGAGCTCTTCATAACCATATCTGGAACTAAGGTGCTCTTAGCTTTTAATTCTGGATACCAATTTTTTTTTTGTTTTCAGACCAAATAAGCCACAGCAGGTCAAAAAATATATCCAATATTTTCATAACTTTTTACTTTAGGGAATTAGGTACAAGAATTTTCTTTTTACAGGATGTTTTCTTGATGGAGCCCCACGTCTTGGTTTTATGTTGAGATAGGTTCCTTTTCGAGAAAAAAAAAACCCAAAACTCTCAAGATTCTTAATATATAATCACAGGTGCCTGGAACATATAGGACAGCTGTTCTCAAACTGTGATCTCTCAACCTACAGCCTCAGCATCAGGTGGAAATATGTTAGAAATGATTGTTTAGGCCTCGATAGTAGGAGCTCAACAGGTGTTTGCTGATAATTATGATTTCTCAACTGTAAAGGAGAGTAATGACAGGGCAGTGGTTCCAAACTTCAGTGTGCACCAGAATCATCAAGGGGACATGTTGAAATACATGCTGGACCCCACTTCTGGCATTTCTCGTCTCCTAGATCTGGAGTGCACTTCGAGCAAGTTCCCAGGTGATGCTGTTGTTCTGGGGAGTCCACTTTGACGGCCATTGGTCAAAAACAGCGATTTTCAATCTTGCCTCAAATTAGAATCCCCTGGGGTTGATTTTAAATGTAGCAAAAGCTGGGCCCCAACCCCAGACCAAATAAATTATAATCCCTGTAGGTGGGTGTGGGAATGATACCCTTTAAAGTTTCCCAGGTGATCCTACTGAGCAGCCAGGGCTAAATTCACTGAAAAGCATCCCAAAACAAGTTGTCTTCAATCTAGGCTTTAAAAACCTTGACACCTACATCCTAAATCCTAGAAGTCCTGATATAATTGGTTTGAAGTGCAACATGGGTAGTGAGATTTTTTTAAAACTCCCCAAGTGATTTAAATGTAGCTAAGGTTAAGAACCACTGCCCTAAATATGCCTTCCAGCTGTAAGAATTTGGTATAATCCTATGTCAGGAACATAACATTCAAGGAAAACAAACATTTCTATACAGATTTATTCTATAGTCATATACAGGTTCTGAGTTTATATTGAACTGATTTCATTAGTTATGAAAGTTGGTATAGTTACAGAAAAATTTTGAATTAAAGTCTTATCCTAAATGGCCATAAAATCAATTTACTTTCAAACTGATTTTTGTTCACAATTTATATATTTTTGTTTTGTTTGGACAAAAAGGAACACAAATAATTTCATCATATTTTTAATTTATTTACACATTTTCTTGCCAGTTAATAATGGTCATCTCTGTTCTAGTAAAATGTAGTACAGCAGACATATAGACAAGCAGAGGACTCTGGCCCCATCACGGTTTGGTTGATTTACAAATTTACACAGCATCAAGGTATGGTACACAGGTAAAGTAAGGCTGCACAAAAATGACAGTGAGCAGCCAGAGAAGCTCCTTACGTCCGCCTGAAGAGACTATACATAAGTGGACTGTTGAGTCAGGAAAACATCAATAAAGCTTTAAAAGTTCCTACCCTGGGCTGTGAGGTAGACCCCTTTTGGGGGTGCAGTGAGAGCTCAAGTGATATTTACCAAAGTAACAAAATACTCAAGAATATTACCAGGATACACATTAAACTTATTTATAACTGTGGAAAACTGCCTTTGTGGTGCTTATAGTAAAGCAAACAACCCAGTTCTATAACAAGTCAGTTCTATAACAGCCACCAAACAGCTGTGTGATGTTGAGTAAACTAGTAATACTTTTTCATGCCTTAGATTTCTCATATGTATTATAATATTTATCTTGCAAAGTTGTTTTGACAAACAGAAGAGGTAACATGCAAAGCATTTAACATGGTACCTGATATACATAATACTAGATGTTCAGAATTCTTAATTCTTTTTTTTCTCTGTCCTTTTTAATATTGTTACTGGCTTTGTCTTTGATCATCATCACAATCATCAACAACAAAATCATTGTCTCTCTTCCTCTCTCATTCTTTCTTGCTCCTTTCCCTTCCTCTCCCCTACATGCTTCGACATTTCTTGAGCTGCTATGTCTCAGCCAGTGTGCTAGGCATTCGTGGATACAGTGATAAATAAGCTACTGCTCCTGTCCCTAGCACACAAAGTCTAGTGAGAAAGCAGACAAATAAATATACAATTATTATACTTACAGTGTGAAAAGTGGGTATAAAGGCAGTACAGAGAAGTGGCACCTAAACTCCAGTGTGGACCTGAAGTGCTTGGGGAGGCATCTCAAAGGAGTTTATTCTCAGGGGGATCAGGCAAGAGTTACCTAGATGTGGTGGTGGGACACATGGGGAGGAGTTGGGTTGGAGTGGGAGAGAATTTCTGGTGGAGACTAGCATATGTACAGGTGGGGTGAGTGGGTGCTGCATGAAAAAACGTAACTTAGGTTAATAAGTTTGACCTGCTTGAGACTGTGGGGCAGGTGTGAGGGATGAAGCAGGAGGAGTAGGCAGGGGCCAGAT
>CAUYSK010124248.1:0-20014 GCA_963575035.1 Avahi laniger | reverse complement strand
CTAGCAAGGATTCTGAGAAAAGGGAACTCTTATACACTAGTTTACTTGTTAATAAACTAGTACAGCCGTTATGGAAAGCAGTATGGAAATTTCTCAAAAAGCTAAAAATAGAACTACCATATGATACAGCAGTCAACTGCCAGGTATATGCCCAAAGGAAAGGAAATCGGTGTATCAAAGAGATACCTGCACCCCATGTTTACCACAGCACTATTCACAATAGCCAAGATATGGAATCAACCCAAGTGCCCATCATTGGATGAACGAATAAAGAAAGCGTGGCATATATTACACAGTGGAATACTATGCAGCCATGAAAAAGAACGAATTCCTGTCATTCACAGCAGCGCGAATGACCCTCATGTTAAGTGAAACAAGTCAGGCACAGGAAGATAAATACCACGTGTTCTCACTCCTATGTGGGAGCCTAAAATAAATGAGCTTATGGAAGTAGAGAGACTAGTGGTTGTAAGAGGCTAGGAAGGGGAGGTGGGGGCAGGCCAGGGAGGGGTTGGTTAACAGATACAAAATTACAGCTAGCTAGGATCAGTAAGTTCTAGTGTTCCGTAGCACCGTAAGGTGAATATGGTTAACAACAATTGAGTGCATATTTTCCAAAGGCTCGAAGACAGGATTTTGAATGTCCACGAGACAAATTATAAATATTTAAGGTAATGGATATGCTAGCTTGATTTAATCATTACACGTTGTATATATGTATCAAAATATCACTGTATCCCATAAATATGTACAATTATTACATGTCAACTAAAAATAAAAGGAAAAAATGCATGAAAATCCAGTATGTTCCCTAAAAGGCAAGATATTCATGCTCTTAAAGAGAAGTGAAGCCAGGCATGATGGCTTGCACCTGTAGTCCCAGCTACTTGGAAGTCGGAGGCAGGAGGATCGTTTGAGCCCAGGAGTTCGAGGCCGCAGTGAGCTAGATGCTGCCACTGTACTCCAGCCTGGGTGACAGAGTGAGACCTCATCTCTAAAATTTTTTTTTTAAAAAGGAGTGGACATCTCTTTATACCTCCCAACCATCCAAACTAAAGTCATTGCCTCCTTTTTCTCTCTCATGGGTCCCTCATATCACAATTTTTGAATCTATTCTTATTTGCATAATTTCTTATATAATGTTTTCCTCTCCTATTAGACTGTAGGTGCACAATGGAGGGACTATATCTGCCTTGTTGACCACTGGACCCAGTATATAGTAGATGCCCAATAAATGCTTTGCCAGATGAAAATATATATATTATATAATATATTCAATAGGATTTAAATTTTCAGCTTTAAATAATGTTACTTATAAATAACTTTAATTTGTTTATTTAAATTAAATTCAAGCAATCAAAATATTTACTTTAAAAAATTTCATTAACAATGATGATGTTAACTATATAATCAGTATTGCGTGGTTTTATTAAGAGAAATTCAAATATTTTCAAAGAAAAACGTTTTTTCGAAAAATAATTTTCATTTGTGCTCTATATTCTATAAGCTACCAGGAGCGTCCCGACCTGCCTGAGGGAGGCCACAGGCCACCTCGTTCCCCTCTCTCCAATCCAGTTGAATTTCCAGGTTCAGGGACGTTCCCTCTGGGGTCCGACTCTATCCCGCGAGGGGGAGCCGCACCTGTCATGCCTCTTCCTGACCGCCAGGTGGCGCAAGGCGGACCAGCGCGACCTTCTGGAGTCTCTATTATCCCACAGCGTCCTGAGCGACCCGGAAGCCGTGGCTGGAGAAGGGGGCAGTGCTTCCGGGGGCGAGCGGGGTGACCCTCGGCGGCCGTGGGAACCTGCGGCGGCGGCAGCCATGGGGGCTCACCTGGCTCGCCGCTACCTGGGCGATTCCTCGGTGGAGCCCGACCCCCTGCAGATGCCCACCTTCCCGCCCGACTACGGCTTCCCGGAGCGCAAGCAGCGCGGTGAGGCCCAGTGCGCAGGCGCGGCCGGCGGGAGCGGGGCGCGGGACCCCGAACCCCAGGGTCCCCAGGGCTGGGCTCGAGGCTCACGGCTTGTCTGTGATCGGCTCCGGCTGCGGCCCGGAGGAGTCCGGGGGACGCTCGTGGCCCGGCCTGAGTGTGCGGGCGTCCCCGGCCAGAGCGCGGCTGGGACAAAGCCTGGGGGCAGAGAGCGGAGAGGAACGAAGCGCTCGGAGCGGGGCTTTGTCCTGGGGCAGTGGGAGCCATGCAGCGTTTAGCACAGAAGGGACACGTTCGTCGTACCCTTGTCCGGATGTCGCAGCTATTTGGGTATGCACGAGAAAACAACAGGGAGGCTCGCCCCGCGCAAAGTGTCCTCCGTGATGCTTTATTTTTATTTTTTTAATGTAGTAAATGTCACAGGCATATCGAGCGCCAGTGCTGAGCCAGGTCCCGATTTGGGCACCGGCGATGCAGGCGGGGACTGGGGGGATGCAAGCACTGTCTTCAGGGAGCTCTCTCAGCCCAGTGGGGAAGATAGTGGAATGAGACAGATTTCGGGGGCAGCACCTGGCGGGTAACAGGGGTTTCCAGGCCGGCGGGCTTCCAGGGGGCGGTGGCTGGAAGCAAAGACTCGGAGGATAAACAGGCGTTGACCAGACGGAGAGGGCTCCCAGGAGAGGGGAGAGCCAGCGCTTGGAAGCAGAGGAGGGAGGAACATGATCAGATTTGCTTGTCAGAAGTTCCTGCAGTCTGCCGGGTGGGCGACAGCTTTCAGACAGGGAGACCACTAAGCGGCGGGGGTGCAGACAGGTTGGATTTGAGAGAATGCTGGGAGGTGGTAGGACCGCTCCAGGGTTCCACCTCCAGGTGGCCCTTCAGCCCCAGCCGAAGCTACAGTCCATTGGTCCACCCACCTCCTTTCCCACTGCCCGGGCGCCCTGCTTTGCAAACGCCAGCAACCCCCTCTGCTCCCTCTTGCTTACCCTGATCAGACTCACCTCTCCCCGCTCCTTGGCACCTGTCTCTATGCAGCTTCCCCCAGCCGTATCGCTGCACCCCATTGTCAGCGCTCAGCTCTTACCTAATCTGGAGAAGCACAGTTGATCAAGTACAGCTGATGCTGCCACCTCCTGGAAGCCCCTCCTCACCTGGCTCCCAGGACCCCACCTCACTGGGGCCTTCACTGGTAATTCCTCACCTCCCCTTTGCGGTGCCCCAAGGCTCAGGCCTTCTCTCTTGGGTCCACCACTCCCTGGGCGGCGTCTCTGCTAATCCTCTGGCTTCCAGTACTGTCTGCGGACCAGTGCCTCACAGTTATCGCCAGCTGGGCCTTGACCCTGAACTCCAGACCCATGGACCCCACTGCCTGCTTGGCATCTGCACGCAGAGTTAACGGGCATCTCACACTCAGTGGGTCCAAAACACAGCTCCTGACCGCCCCGGAAAGCCTGCCCCTCCCTCTGTGCTCCCTGTCCCGGTAACTGGCAGCTCCGTGTCCTTCCCTGTGCTCAGGCCAAAGCCCCTGGGGCATCCTGCCTGACCTCCCACCTCTAGGCCTTTGCACTTGTTCTGCTGCCCGGAGCGCCCTTCCCCCAGGTATCTGCCTAACTCACTTCCTCGCTCGTCTCCCAACACTCCTCTCTCGCGTTGTTGTTCTCCCTCATTCGTAACCATTGCCAGACATTCTTCCAGACGCTACATTCTCATTGCTCTGCACGTGCCCCCAAGGGCAGGGATGCTTGGGTGTCGTGTTTACTGCTGTGTCCCCCCCACTTAGCACACGGTAGGCGCTCCAGCAGGCCTTGCTGCTGGCTCATTGTAAGTTGTGTGGCTGTAGAATACAAAAGAGGGAGGCGTCTCGCGTTGCTGACTGGAGCGCCAGGGGCAGGTGGCATCGCGTTGCGTGGGAACCGGCAGGGGGCTGCAGGTGGATGCCCAGGCCTCAGATGAGGCCTGGGGTGGAGGGACCGCGTTGGGCTTTTCAGCATACGGGGTGGCGGTCAGGCAAAGGGCTCTTGGAATGCCAGTGTTGGGCAGCTCCGCGACGGGAGGAGACCTGGGGAAGGTGCGCTGCGGGGGCGGCCACAGGAAGAGAAAGAAAGCGGCCACTGAGAGGCTGAGGAAGCCTACTGCGTGCGCTGGGGGGTCTGGGCAGTGGTGGGGTGGGGTAGACGCCAGAAGAGAGTGGGATACGGGGGCAGGAGAGGAGGAGCCGGGCCTGAGTGAGATGAGGGAGTCGCAGCTGAGACGCGCAGACAGAAAGGAGCTAGGACCGAGAAAGGTGTCGCGGTAGGGCCGGTGGGGAAGGCTGGGTCCTAAGTGGCCCCTGCTGGGCTGAGAGAGGGGCAGAGAGCTGAGGCGGCCGGGAAGGAGCGCGGGATTGCTGGGCACGGCAGGCACAGGCCGCGGTGCATGCCCGTGATTCCTAACTGCCCCAGCTGGCCCCCTCCTCGAGTGGATTTTGTCCGGCATCAGGTTTTGCTGCGTGAGTGGGGCTCCGGGGCCCACAGCTGGTCTGGCCGTCCTTGGAGGCACGCGTCTGAGTGCTTACAGGTGTTACTAGCTCAGTTCCTTACCTGACGGTGCATCTGTGTGCGGGAAGCTGAGCTCAGAGCGCCCACGTCAGGAGGGCGTGTTCCTGAGCTCGGGCTCTGCAGAGCAGGCTGTCTGGAGTGGCCGTGGAGCGAGGATGTCCCTGGGGGAGCCGTCAAAGAGATACTGCCATGCCCCGGCAGGGGACGAGAGAGCCACCCCTCTCCTCCTGGGCCTCAGTGTCTGGGTTGCCTTTGTGCAAATTAGGAAGAGGGGCCCCTTCAAGACACTGCATCTGTCAGAGAATGGCCCTCATCCACTGCCATCTGCCACGCAGTCGTGGGGGGGGGGACGCCCCTGTGATGTGGCTCCCTGATGTCATGTGCGTCAGCCCAATGGGGAGCCTCTGGCAGGTAGGGCCCGGGCAAGGCCGCCTGGCTGAGCCCCGCCTGCTCCCCGCAGAGATGGTGGCCACGCAGCAGGAGATGAGCGATGCGCAGCTGACGCTCCAGCAGCGCGACTACTGCGCCCACTACCTCATCCGGCTGCTCAAGTGCAAGCGTGACAGCTTCCCCAACTTCCTGGCCTGCAAGCACGAGAAGCACGACTGGAACTACTGCGAGCACCTCGAGTGAGCCCCAGGCCCGCCCCACGCCCTGCGACACCCCTGGCCCCCAGCAGGATGAGGCTCCAGAAGCCACGAACAGTGAACTGACTGAGGTTTCTAGCCAGGCCCCACCTTAGTCCAAAAGACACTCTCCAGGGCCCTGCTGGGTGGGCACAGAGGAAAATTCTGGATGGGGCAGGGGGCTGAACCCACCTGGAGGAGTGGCCCAGTCTGGGTTCCAGTGGGAGGCCCATGCCCTTCCCTGGGGCCCACTGGTGGCCACCAAGGAGGCAAAGGGTGGGGTCAGCAGCCAGCACCTGCCTGGGCGCCCCGACAGGAACCACAGGCACAGTGTGCACGGGTGCTCCGGGACAGTGCTCCAGCCCATCCCCTTCCCAGGGCTGTGGGAGAGCCATGTCCTGGCCACACGGCCCGGTGACCCTTCTCGCGCTCTGCCCGCAGCTATGTGATGCGCATGAAGGAGTACGAACGGGAGCGGCGGCTGCTCCTGCGGAAGAAGCGGCGTGAGAAGAGGGAGGCAGAAGTGGCCAAAGGCCAGGGGCCTGGAGAGGTGGCTCCGGAGGTGGCTCTGTAGGGGATCCGTCCCCAGCCCCGTGGACCAGTCAAAGAAATAAAAGTCTCGAGGCTTCTCAGCTCAGCCGACCTCTCACTGCGCTGTGGAGAGGGTGGGAGGTGCTGCCTGGTGGTCCCCAAGCCCACAGAAGAAACACACAGGCACGGAGTCCGACAGGGACAGGCAGGTTTTATTCCAGGTGCTGAGAGCTGTGGCCCCCTCTCCTCCCCCAGAATGACACTGGGATGGGGGACGACAGCCGGGCTTGGCTGAGCGGCTCAAAGCAGGAAGGGGATGATGGGCATGCGCAGGGGTGGGTAGTCACGGAACTCCTTCAGGTAGCTGCGGTGCTTGCCCTTGGCCCAGATGGTCATCTGGGTGAAGCCCACCAGGGAGAAAAGCGCCACTGTGGGGAAGGACAGGTGTCAGGGAGGGGCTGGCCGGCCCAGGTGGGCAGGGCCCTGCCGAGGGAGGGGCAGCAGGCTCACCTGGGAGACACTGCGTCATGATGGCAAAGCCGATCCAGGACCCCACCTGCGGGCAGAGGCGCGGCAGGGTGAGGCAGGCAGGGCGGGGCCAGGCCAGCGCTTCCGTCCGGCCCCACCCACCCCTGTGCACGTGGATGCCCAGGACCACCAGCCACCTCCCCCGGCCCTGCTTTCTGAGTGGGGATGTGGGACCCCGACTCCAGTGCTGGGGGGACCTCAGGTGAAGGCGGTGGTATGTGATGGAAGCCCGGCGTTAACACGCCTCCCAAGCTCCAGAGCCGGAGAGGTCGCCACTGTCCCCTCCAAATGTTCCAGGTGCAGACTGCAAAAGCAGCTGCGGAGCCGGCTGGCCCCTCCACACGGGACCCCAAGCCCCTAAGGGAGAAAGGCAGGGCCACCCCTCACCTCGTACGTGTAGTTGGGGCAGGACACCAGCAGGA
Source organism: Avahi laniger (assembly GCA_963575035.1). Lineage (NCBI taxonomy): Eukaryota > Metazoa > Chordata > Mammalia > Primates > Indriidae > Avahi > Avahi laniger. The sequence continues at coordinate 13,440 of CAUYSK010124248.1, read as the reverse complement.
AGAGCCACGTGAAGGGGTTCTTGGTGGGGTACGGGATCTTCCGGGTCTTGGACCCTAGCAGGCAGGACAGGGGGGGCGAGTCAGACCCGCCAGCCCCTCCGCGCCCGCCCCCGCCCCCGCAGGCCACTCACCAGCCGGCCGCAGATCCCGCAGGGCCATGTGGATGGAGAAGTTGCCCAGCTGGCAGATCTGTCAGAGGAGCGGGGTCAGCCCAGGGCCCACCGGCGCGCCCCACCCCGTCCCCACCCCCAGCCTCCTTACCACAAAGATAGCCAGTGCCAGTTTAACCTGCTGGGCTCCGTAGGCTGAAGAGGAAGCAGGGGGATGAGACGGATAAGGGGAGGGCCTGGGGAAGGGGCGCGCGGGGGGCGCGGTCTGAGGCCACTTACACGGGGGCGTGTAGAGTGGGTGGTTGATGTAATAGGCCATCCACGCGGCGAAGCCCCAGTAGTAGGTGCAGTTCTGAAAGGGAGCGGGGGCAGGGATGGAGCGGTGGGCCCGGGGGGCGGGGCGGGGCGGGGGCGGAGCCCCGCGGGGGAGGCGGGGCGGGGCGGGGCCGGGGAGGGGGCGGGCCCTCACCTTGAAGATGTTGCGCAGAGGCATGGTGCCGTGCGAGAAGCGGTGCACGAAGAGCGTCTCCAGCAGGCGCTTGACGTAGTGGAATGAGTGGCAGATGCAGGCGAGGCTGGTGGGGAGGAGCGGGCTCAGCCGGGCCGGGCCGGCGGGGCTTCCACCCTCCACCAGCCGCCCCCTCGGGCCTGGCCCCACTCACTGCACCACCGTGTGCCGACTGGACGTGAAGTCGTATTTGTGGCCGTAGATGAAGGGCACCCGGAAGTAGAAGAGCAGGTAGATGAAAAGGGGCCCCGCGTACTCTGTCAGGAAGACCTGAGGGTACAGGGGCGCAAGGTGAGTCACCGCTGCGGCTGATGGGAAAGGGGGCTGCGGGTGGGGTCAGCACTCACCGTGACCCAGCTGATCTGGGCCCCCAGGTCCCGGAAGTAGAATGTGGCCGTGGTGCCCACGGGCAGCTTCTGCAGAACATCCTCGTCCTTCAGGGACTTGCCCTCTGCAGAGAGGCGAGCCAGGGCTCAGGGGCTGCCTGGGCCTTCTCCCACTGCCACCCGGGAGCCCAGGGGTGGGCCGGGTGGACAGCTGTACTCACTGGGGTCCAGGCGGAGGGACTGGCGGGCAGGGTACCACTGCGGATCTGCGGGGAGAACGGGGCGGTCACAGCCCACAGCTTGGCAGGGCTCAGCCTGCCCGCTGCCCACTCCACTATGCCAGGGTTCCTGGGGCTCTGGGACCCCGCAGCCCCTCCCACCGCCTGGCAAGGCCTCTGAGGCCTGCGTGGTTGCAGGACCCCGGCTGGAAGAGCGCGGGCAGAAGCAGGATCTGTCCTTCTGAAAGCCCAGCAAGGGCGTTACTGCTGAGGGCCACGCGGGGGCGCCTGCCCCAGCCAAGGCCAGAAAAGCCTGGGCCACGCTGGGGGGCATCTCTGCAGACCCCTGGGGGGAGAAGCACGCAGGTTGGGGTCCCTCCCAGCGGCTCCTGGCCAGAGGGGTCACAGAGGGGCAGTGTGGCGGGCCTTGGACTCACGGGACTTGGTGAAGAGGTTCTTGATCTCCGCAATGGTGGCCTGGGGCTCCACCTAGGGAAGCGTGGGCCAGGGGGACTCAGCTCTGGGGGAGCCCGGACCCAGGATGGGGGTGTGGGAGGGAGAGGACAGACTGGGGGCCAAGACTGCTACTGTGGGAAGGGGGAGGGTTGGGGTCCAGGCTCCCACCCACAGGGCCAGTGCAGGAGCAGCAAGGGCCCTGCCAGTGTGGGGACAGCTGCCGGCTGGGGGCTCCAGTTTTGCCATGCAGGCAGGCTTAAGCATGGGCAGCTGGGCCTGCTAACCCTGCCCTCCTCTTCACCCCCTCCCAGGACTCCCCCACAGTGAAGGCCCTCTGTCCTCCCCAGGAATGGTCCGAACCCCTTCCCCCCGGCCTGGCCTCAGCAGGGGCAGGTCCCAGTCCACCTCCTCCCCAGGCCCTGAAGCCCTGCAGGGTCCAGTGAGGCTGCCCTGCCTCCTTCCCAGCTGGAAGCCAGCTCCCGGCCACACCCAGGGGCCACAGCTACCCTCATGTGCCCTCTGAAGGGCAGGGGGGTGGGGCACAAAGGACCCAGCTGGACAGCTCCTGGCTGGAAGGAGCGGGGTCCCGGCCTGTGCAGCCAATGCGACGGTCCTACCTTGTCTAGGAAACACAGCTTCTCCCTCGTCTTTGCGTCCAGAATCTCCACCTCAAAAAAGAGAACGGCCTTTTTGGGTTTCTTGGCCGCCTTGGGGGGCATGGGCCGGGGCAGCCCGTTGAGACCAAAGCCGGGACCAAAGCCAGGACCAAAGCCAGGACTGAGGCTGGGCCCGAGGCCGGGGCTGGTCTCCCGGGCCACCATGCTCAAGTTCATGTCCATGCCGCCTGCCGCTGGCCCTGCAGCTCCACTCTGCCCACGGTGGCCAGCGGCCCCAGCTGCCGCCGTCAGCCCCCACCACCAACCTCCCCACGCGAAGCAGCTCTGGGCCGGGCAAGCGCGATCAAATTCTGCCGCGGTGCTGGAAAGGCGCCCGAGCCTGCCCTGGTGCTGCCGGCTTCTGTGCCAGATGTAACCCGAGTGGCACCAGAGCCACTGCCCAGCTAAATATAAACGGCCCTAGTCTGAGCACCCCCAGAAGCCTTGCCACAGACTTCCCTGGAGGGGCTTTTGGGGAGCCCCCTGGAAACTGGGTTGACCTGAAAGAGGCTTTTGAGTGGACACAGCCCCTCAAAACACCAGGGGCAAGGAGATTCCCCAGGGACAGGCATGGCAGTGCCTCCCAGGCACCCCCTGTCAGAGCCAGTGGCCAGCAAGCAGCGCAGGCCCCGGCACCCAGCTCAGGCATAGGCATTCACTGGGCTTGGAGAAATCCCAGCTATTTTGTGAATCTGCCAGATAGATCATGCATTTCCCCTTCTGAGCTGCAAGAGACACTCAGGATTACTTTCCTTGTGCATTTGTGTTCCCGGGGAGGTGACAGATTCCGGAGTGATTGGTGCAGAGAGCCTCCCTCTAAGTGTGGAAAGATCAGGGAACAGGGAAGTTTGGGGCAAGCACCCCGGCCTCCCTCTCCACCCATTTCTCACCTTGTGGCCACATGTGGGGCAGTCTTCTCACCCAGTCAGCCCGACGGCGCACCCTCATCCGGGCCCTGAGCCCCCTAAAGCCCAGAGCACACATCCTGGGCCCACAGAAGGAGCCTGGCTCAGCTCTCCAGAGCCCCAGGGAAGCAGCAGACAGTCAATGAATGAATGACAGGGAAGAGGGGAGGGAGGGCGCCCCAGGGGATCTGACCGGCCACCCAAGCAGGGCAGGAAGACTGCTGGGGGGGTGAGGTCCAGCGGTGCCACATAAGCCATAGCAAACAGGGTGGGTCTGATCCTGGGTCTGCCACTGGCCAGCAACTACAGTGGACCCTTCCCACCCACAGAGCCCTCGGCAGGCCCTGGGCCAGAGGCAGCCTGAGGAAAAGGAGCGGGCACCTGCTAAGAGCCAAACCCTGGGGCAGACCCCAAGCAGGGGCCATCAAGGGCATGTCCACCCACCCAGAGCCCAGGGAGATTGGTCCACTGCAGCCAGAGCCACCGTGAAGGAGAGGGCTTCACAGTCAAGCCAGAGAAGCCAGGCACCGCTCACGCCCAGTGACAATGAGAAAGGCAGGGTGCAGGGTGGGCAGCGCCCAGGACTGTATCCAGCCCTGCCCTGTGGTCACTCGGGGACCCTGGGCACGTCTCCTCTCTCTGGGCCTCAGCTCAGAGGCAGGCAGGCAGATGTCTGCCTCCTGGGAAATGCCCCAGAACTGCAGGCCCTAAGACGGGGGAGGCGGCCCTGCAGTGGCCTTGCCTCGGATCCTGGCTCCCCTGCTGGCCTGCGGGTCGCTGCCTGCTTGCCCACCTGTGACATGCACACCCGCGTCCTGGACGTGAGGGCAGGAGACAGCCTAGCACGCAGGAAGTCCAGGCTGATGGCGCCTGCTGAGCGCCTGCTGTCAGCTCTGGGCTCTGCCGGGGCAGAGGGGCAGGCTACTGAGCCCCTCTGAGCTACCAGGTAACAAGAGCAGATAGAGCCGGCACATGGAGGGGCCAGAAAAAAAAAGATCCTGGTCACACCGCTTGGAGCATCAGGTCCCACCATGGGGACGGGGTGAGGGACGGGGGACACGCGGAATGCACCAGAAAGGGTTAGAAGAGCCGGGCCTGGGCAGGCATGGGGCCTGTCCTGTGGCTGCAGGTGTATTAATAGTTCCTGGGCCCTGGGCGAGCAGTGCCCACATGCCTTCGAGCCCGTGTGGCCTGCAGGAAGGCAGCCCAGCGTCCACTGGGAGAGGAGGCCTCCGAGTTCCTGCTGAACCACTCAACAGCTTAAAATACAACCGGCCGCTCTCCTGCCCAGCCAGCTGCTGGGGGAGGGCTGAAATCCTACCCTCTCCCCCAGCCCAGGCACCGGCCCAGGGCCCAGGAGGGAGAGTACCGGCCGTCGGGGCCCAAAGGACGCTGGGCTGCGGCAGGAGGGAGCGGCGGGAGAGGGGCCGCGCTCACAGCAGCAGCGCCCAGGCCAGCTGAGGCCAGAGGAGAGGAGCCGCCCCTGCCTGCACAGAGGCAAGCCGCGTCCCCACGGCAGCACCCAGGGGCTCGCCAGGGCAGGGAGGCCCGAGGCCCGAGGCCACTGCAGCAGGATCGATCCTGCACTTCTCCCACTTCCTGCCCCGAGTCCCCAGACCCAGCGGCCATCTTCTCCCAGAGAGGACTAAAAGGCCCTGGGGGGCACGGGGGACCCCTCCACACTGCTCTTGCAACGCCCTGTGCCGCTGTCATGATTTCAAAGTAAAAGGTAAGTGAAAGTTGCGCCAGGTGAAAGAAGCCAGACGCAAAGGGCCACGTGTTTACACGTGACGTCCACAGCGGACGGAAAGCAGACTCGGGGTGCTGCGAGATCGGGGCAGGGAGAACGGGGAGTGGCTGCTGATGGGCACTGGTCTTCTTGGGGGGGGATGCCACTGTTCTGGAACTACGCAGAGGTGGCGGCCGCACAGCACTGTGCAAGCACTTTTAAATGGTTAGTTTTATGTTACATGATTTCACCTCAATAAATTATTTTTTAAAGGGGAAAAAGGGATAACAAACAAGCCCAAATTACCCACTTCAAAAAAAAAAGGCCTAGGTCAGGGGAGCAGGAGAGGTTCCCCCCCCACCCCTGGAGACTGAGGGAAATTGTCACACACCTCCCCATCCTTGTCCCTGGGCCTCCTGCCCCCACTGTATCCCCTCCCACCCTACCCCTGCTCTGTGACAGACGACACGCACGCACGCACGCGCCCAGGCCTGAGGCCAGCAGCGGGTGGGGGGGACCCAGGGGACACCCAAGACTGCGGCCAGAGGGCACAGGCAGCTGCTAAGCAGGGCCCAGGCAGGGGGTCCTGAGCGCAGAAGGGGGCAGCAGGCTCAGGGCTGTCCCTGGGAGAAGTGGCCACAGGGCAGGGAGGAGTGGAGGGCGCTCCCAAGGGAGCCCAGGAGGGCCAGGCTGGGACAGGGAGACGCTCGGGATGAATGGAGGGAGGCCTGTGGAGGGGTCACCAGCCTGAGCGAGGTCCCAGCGCTGGCTGCAGGCGGAGGGTGTGGCCCTGCTGCCCCAGACACAATGCACTGGCAGAGGACAAGGACGAAGGCTGGGGCGATGGCCAGTGGCTCTGGAATGACAGTTCCACTAGCCTGGAATTCTCTCCTGGAGGCCACCGACAGCAACTCGTGGTAGCACAAGGTCAGGGCAGGGCCAAGGGCCAGGACGAGAGGTGTAGCCTAAAGCCCACCCCGCAGCAGGGGTTCAGGGGTTCAGGGGCCGGGCTTCCACCTGCCCCAGCCCAGAGGGGAGCCACCACCGAACAGCAGGGCCCGGGCTCCACTGTCTTTGTGATGACAAAGATCTTACTGACGAGGCAGGAGGAGCAGAAAGAAGGGCTCCCATTTTCTGAGCACTTGTTCCGAGCTCGAGCCAGTGCCCAGAGCCGCTGGGGAGCCGGAGCTCCTGGGATCGTCCCCAGCTGGCAGAGGGGCAAACCAGAGCAGCAGAAAAACGAGGCAGGAGAGCCCACAGCCTTCGACTGCTCCGCCTGGAACGCTCTCCGACACCACAGGGCTCCAGCTCCCCTCCGAGGCCTTCAGCGGGGCCCTTCTAGGCTTCAACTTAAAACAGTGACCCCAGACATTCACCGTCTGCCCCCCACTACAGCATGGGCCGCTGAGGGCAGGGACCGTCTGTGCTCGGCCGTTTCCCAGCACCCAGACCAGGGCCCAGCGTGGAGCTGTGCTCGGGAGCACCTGGGGAGAAGGCCGCGAAGGTGAGGCCCCAAAGCCCCCTCCTCCTCCCTCCCTGCCTGTACCCTCGGCCTCCCTGAGCCAAGGCCGATCCCCCACTCCTCCCTCCCCACACGCTGAGGGCCCTGCCCACTGCGCCAGACCCCAGAGCAAAGGCGGCACCCAGTTGCAGGGGCCGCCTGCAGACCTCACTCCAAGGGGGCTTCTATGAGGCCCCCAGACACACCCACCCATGGTGACCCTACGGCAGCACTCTGACTACCAGACCCTCCCCCTGGCTCTCGGGCACCCCTCATGGAGGGAAAGGGTCAGCTGACCAGGCTGCGGGGACTCCAGCTCCCCGGGAAGCTGGGCTGTCCTTCACCGGTAACTCCAACCTGCTGACCAGCTCTACGTGGCCTGGGCCCTTGAAAGCGGCACCAAAGGCACAGTGGCCCCTCCCGAGGACGGCGAGGCCTCGGGGGCCAGCGGTAGACCTGCCTCCCGTTTCCCGGGTGCACAGACTCACCTATTTCCTGGCTGTGTGACCCTAGACAAGTTATCCAACCTCTCTGAACCTCCGTCTGCAAAGTGGCTGTCCCCACCTGCCAGCCCAGAGTTACTTGTAAGAATTACAGGGATGATAACAAAAAGAAAAGTACATAACCATCCCCAGTCTGGAATAAATACTAGAGGTAAATATTATTTGATCGGTAGCAGCGGAATAGCTGTGCCAGATGCACAAGATGGCCAGGCCTGGCCCTTCTCCTGAAACCCTGGCCATGGCCTCGAAGTAGCCCATTCGTAGGACACCAGGGTCAGAGGGCTGGTGCGATGACACCCACCCAGCTGGTGACAGCAAGCCCAAACCCTAACAATAGCAAGACACATACAGGTGGCCAAGGCAGGGTCACCAGCAGGATGACTGGCTGCGAGCAGCAGAGACTGTGACGCTCTCCACTGCCCCCCTGTGGCCGTGGCCTCTGCTCCCGCTGGCTGGACAGGCACCTTTAGCAAGGACTTAGGCATGGTCCCAAAGCCCTTTGTCAGAGGGACAGCTCCAGTGCGGAATGGGACCTTAACCCTGGCTCTGCCACCAGCCAAGAGACCTCAGGGAGCCACTGTCCTGCATTCGTTCATTCCTGCCTCCCTTCCTCCCACACCTCGGGCACTGTTCCAGGCCCTGGGACACAGCAGTGAACAAAACCAAGCCCATGCCGTCAAGGCACCTGCGTTCTACTATGCGTGCCAGGGAAGCAGGGAGCAGCGGGGCGGGGGCAGACAACAGTGGCATGGTTTGTCACCAAGACTTGTGGAGTAAAAGAAAACGGAAGGGGGAGTAGGGAGCACAGCCATCTCAGAGTGGTCAGGGAGGGCCTCCTTGAGAAAGGGACGTCCAAGCAAAGGCCAGTGGGAAGTGAGGGAACCAGCCATGAGCGTATCTGGGGGAAAACGGTCCAGAAGAGGGAACCGCAGGTGCAAAGGTCCTGGGGCCAAACCATGCTTAGCATTTTTGAGGAGCAGGAAGGAAGCCTGTGTGGCCAGAGCACAGTGAGTGAGGGAGAGGGTGGGAGGAGGTGAGCGCAGGGAGGAGACAGGGCAGACTGTGCAGGGCCTTGTGGGCCACAGGGAGAACTTCGGCTTTTTCTCTGAGTGACGTGGGAGCCGTGGAGGGTTCTTGAGCAGAAGAGGGACGTGACTTGACTCAGGTGTTCACAGGCGCCCATGGGCCACTGCTGTGGGGGGGAAGAGGCTGCAGGGGTGAGGGCAGGAGCTGGGAGAGCAGGGCAAGGGAGGAGGAGGGAGCCGTGGCGGGGTGAAAAGTGATCACATCCTGGAGAGGCTGTGAAGGTGGAGGCGATGGTCCGGATGTGGGGCTGAGCCCCAGAGGGAGAAGCAGGCAACACCCGAGCCCAGGCAGGAGGCGCTGAGTTTGCAACTCGTGCTCACCACCCCAGAGGCGCAGCCGGGCAGGCCTGGCACACGCGGTCCGGGCACTGGTGCCCAGAAGGGCTCTCAAGCTTCAGCCTCCCCATCTTTACAATCAAGGGGGCCTGATGTCCCCCAGGCCCCTCCCACCCGTAAACAAGACTCAGTGGCCTCACTGGCTGCAGAGTCCACATGACAAGACCTGGCTTGGCACTGCCAGCCGACGCACTTGCCCCTCTGCGCGTGCTAAGACGGGACCTGCCCGGTGGTCGCGGATGGGAACAGCGGCCACAGTCGCTCCCTGCTCCCTGTCCGGGGCTGGAACTGCAGCGGCTTCCCTGAGGCCTCTCCTTTCACCCGACGGTGGCCCGAGGGAGCAGGAGCCATTAGCTCTGTTCCGTAGATGATGAAGCTGAGATCCAAGGGGTAAGGAGCACACCCAGGTCACCTGGCAGTAATCGCCAGAGCCCGGAAACCCGTGCGTGCGTGTTCAAGGCCGGGCCACCCCCCTGCAACACGCAGGCCTCTGGGGCCCCCACGCAGAGCTGGTGCAGTGCGGCATACCCGGCCTCTGAGCACACAGCTCCAGCAGGCTCTCCTGGACCCCACAGAGGACTGCACTCCCTGGTGGGAAGCAACTTCCCCCAAGGCTGGGACACAAGAGGCTTGGCTGGGGATGCAAGCCCTGCTTGGTGCACCTGGGGACCTCAGCAAAGACAGAAGGGCCAGACAGGTCCTTCGGCTGGCTGGCCTGGGCACTCATGGCCTCACGAGGCACGAGGGCTGCTGCACCCACAGCCTGGGCTCCCTGTGGAGACACTGCCTAGCCCGGAGGGTGGAGGTCTGCTCCCGCCGTGCCTGCCCCGAGAGCACGGCACCAGCCACCTCACCCGCGTGGCAAGTGCAGAGACTTGTGCACGTTCGCCGGGACGTCGGCTCAACAGCTCAGCACCTCGGCACTTTCAGCTCCCTTTCCCCGCCACTTTCCAGAAATATTGAGTCACACTGCTCCTGCCAGGATGGCTGAGAAGACCTTGGGCTCAGCTGCCAGGAAGTCAGCACAGGCTGCACCTGCTCGGCCAGAAATACCTCCTTCCCTGGTGGCCTCGGCTTGTGACCTCATTTCTCTGTGGTGTTGAGGGGGCAGCTGTGCCAGCCTCCCCAGGGCGCCACAGCGGGGACAGAACGTTACCCGGCGTAGGAAGGGCCGAGAGATGCTGGCCACCCACCCACAGGCCCTTGACCACTGCGCTCCTGTCTCCTGTCCCTGCTGGGAAGACAAGAGGCGCCAGGGCCTGAACACCAGTGTCCCTAGGCTCTCAGATCCAGGGCCAGGGCCAGGTGCAGAGGCAGCGGCAGCCCGAGACCGGGACGATCTGGGCTTGCTGTTCCCGCCCGGCAGAGCCCCGTGCGACTAGGCAGCAGTGTAGCCGCGGAGGACGCTCACCAGAGGCCCGTGTGCTCCTGGGTTGGTCAGTGCGACCCCAGGAGTCAGAAGATGAGGACATTCACCCAGCACTGCGGGGAATCGGAGGATGGGTCTTGGCCCAGCCTGCCCCGCGCTCTCTAGACCAGCAGCTCCCTGGCACCACAGCCACGCCTCTCTGGGTGCTCGCAGGCTGCACCCTCGGGCTTCCAGGGGGCGCTGGCCCACCCAGAGCGGCACCACTTGAGCCTGTTCATTTGCGTGAGCCGCCAAGAGCGATGTCTATCAGATGCTTATCTAGTCTGTGGGACTCTGCTGAGGACCCAGGCCTCGCCCAGGCCCTGTAAGCTAAGGACTGTGACATCTGTTGGGTGGCTCAGAAAACCTTGCCCAGGACAAGTAGCCTGGAAGTGCCAAAGTGAGTGCCCAAAGCTCCCACGACGCAGCACGCCTCCACCCTGGAGAGCTGAGCCACGTGCTAACAGAGAAAGGGAAAACTAAAGCAGAAACGCAACCCTGGATCCGATTATCCAGAAGGCCCACCCGCCCCTGCTCCCACTCGGAGTACACTCCGGGGAGCCCTGCCCGCCGGCCACTCGCAGGCAGTGCCAAGGCACAAGGCCCGTCAGCTCCTGATACCAGAGGGGCCCAGGCGGCGTCAGCAGCTGGGGCGATGCTTCCTGCATCTTCTCCTGTAACAAGCTAAGGCCACCAACGGGCCTGGAAAAGCAGGGGTGGGTGGTGTCCCCAGTGCTGACCAAGAAGGAACAGTGTCACACCAACCTTGCCTGTCTGAGCCTCAGCTTCTCCATCTGGTAAATGGGTATGTTCTAAGAGGACCTCACGCACGGGGCTGTTTGGGAGCTAGAAGGAATTCCTGTGGTGTCTGTGGAGAGAGCCCTGACCTAGACACAGGCATTGGAAACTGATGGCAGGGCCAGCACGCGCAGCTTCGAAAGCTCCCCGGTGACAGATGGAGGCCTGGGCTGCCTTCCCCGAACAAGCCCCTGCCCTTTGGAGGCAGCCTGAAACCCTTACTCCAGCGGGGCCTCAGCCAAGCTCCACAATCGCCCTCTCCCTCTCCCCACCGCCTCCGAAGGCACCACCAGGCCGTGTGTGAGCGAGCGCTCAGCCCCCACCATCTCACGCAGACACCGTCAGATTGGCATCAGGACCCATTTTAGAGATAAGGACACCAAGGCTCGAGGAGTAAAAGTAACCAGCTTAAGGACACTTGGGTGACAAACTCCAGGGGGCAGGACCCCATCTGTGCTTGTTCTTTAGAAGTGAATGCTCATGGCTGCCAGGGCCAGCCCCAAGGGAGTCTAGTCTGGGGACTGCTCTTCCTTCCTCCAGGGCTCTCCCTGACACTCACTGTCAACTCCCCAGGCCCAACCCTGGGGCATGGCCCAAATCTGTACCCCTGTCCTCACCGGCTGGGTTTTAGTTAGTGACCACAGCTGGGTCTCTCCGTGTCTGGGCAGGAAGCTGGACGAGGGGCAGAGACTCCGAGCCCTGCGGACACAGGCTGGAGGAAGAGCAGCTCGCCAAGGCCGATCCCCACTGCCGAGCCCAGCAGCCAGGTGAGTCCGCCCTGCGAGCTCAGCCTGCCAAACAGCCGGGTCTGGGTGCGCGTGGCCGGACACACACACACACGGCAGCAGCCTGCGCCTCCCGGACTCTCACCAGCGCACAACATGCCAGGCCCTGAGGCACGTCCCCGAGGTGAATTACCTCCTTTCCCGTTAATCCCCCTTTGCAGATGAGGGAACTGAGGCTCGCTTGTTCACTGACCTATGCCAGGCACTGGTCAGGGATCTGGGGGTGCAGCCATGGAAGGAGAGGAAAAAGTCCTTGTCTACACAGAGCTAACATTTGAGCGGCGGGGGGCGGGGCGGGGGCGGAGGGAAGAGACGATGAAATGGTTACACGTAATATTAATATATTTGACAGTGATATGGACAAAACCCAGAAGAGAAGACAGGGAGTGGCGGATGAAGGGAGACAGGCGCACAGCTTTACATAAAGCGGTCAAAAGCTGGGCGTGGTGGCACACACCTGTAGTCCCAGCTCCAGAGGCAGCAGATCACGTGAGCCCAGGATGGTGAGGGGACTCTGAGCCAAGCCCTGAAGGGGTGAAGGACAGAGCTGCTCAGGTATCCGTGGAGAGCAACCCGGGCAGGGAAAAGGCCTGTGCAAAGGCCCTGAGGTGCAGGTGCTCCAGGAACAGCACGGAGGCCTGCGTAGCTGGAGGGGGCGAGCAAGGGGATCGTAGGGGTAGGTGAGGGTGCGGAGGTGGTGGGCCATGTAGGGTCTCTCATAGGCCAAGTGAGGACTTTGGCTTCTACTCTGAGTAAGGTGGGGACCATGGAGAGTTCTGAGCAGAGCAGAGCAATGACTTGACTTGAGTTCTTAAAGGACCCCTCTCGATCGTGGGGGAATAAGGGTGGAAGCAGGGGAGCCCGATGAGAGGCTGTGGAAATAATTCTGTCAAGATAACGATGGCTCAGACGAGGGGTTTGGCAAACTACAGCCCGCAGGCCAACTCTGGTCCTCTGCCTGTTTTTGAGCAAGCTAAAAATGGTTTTTACATTTTCAAGTGGTTCCAAGTAAAATTAAAAGAAACCTATATCATGACACATGCAAATTAAATGAAATTCAAATCTCAGCATCCATAAATGAAGTTTTATTGGAACAGGCCACGCTCATTGCTTGTCATCTACGGCTGCCACTGTGCTGCAACAGCAGAGTGGAGAAGTTGCCACCGAGGCCGCGTGGCCTGCAAGGCGTAAGACCTTTACTACCTGGCCCTTTGCGGATAAAACGTGCCAACGCCTGGCTTAGGCCTGGCAACGGCAGTGAGGCTGGTGAGAAGTGGTTATATTCCAGACGCATGGCGAAGGCAGAACTAAGGGATGTGCTGATCTGGGGACATGAGGTGTGAGAATAAGAACAGAGTCAGGTGGGCGCGGTGGCTCGGGCCTGTCATCCTAGCACGCTGGGAGGCCGAGGGGAGAGGATCGCTTGAGCTCAGGCAGTCCAGACCTCTGTGCAGGGCCATGTGCAACCCCCAAAACCCCCTCCCGCTCCCTGAGCAGTTCTCATGCTCCGTTCACGCAGCGAGCACTCACGGAGCCCCTGGGTGTGCTGGGCTCCGGATGAACGGGACTTGGTCCCCAGTGAGGCAGGTCTGTGACAGGAGTGTGCAGGCAGTGTCCTAGACTCTGGGACACAACAGTGAGCACACTGGGAGTGGCCATGCCCCCCCACCTCCGGGGCCTGCAGACAAAGCACCTATTACGTAATGGGAGGTCGGGACGTACCAGGCACCATGGAGAGGCAGGGCAGAGGGCCCAGAGGGCCACAGGGGTAGTCAGGAAAGGCCTCTCTCAGGAAGTGTAACGTACGCCACAGGCCAGTGTGAGGCTTCCAGAAGCTGGGGGCGGGGGGGGGGGGGGGGTGTGTGAAAATGACATGAGGCAGCATGGGTGTTTGGCAGGGTTCTGGAAGATCCAGCAGCTGAAGCAGAGTGGATTTAGGGAGAGCAGCCAAGGCTGAGGAAGAGGCTGGAGCAGAGGCCAAGACAGCGCTTTGGGGGTTTCAGCCACAAGCAGTGGGAAGTCGCTGGAGTGCCACAGGCTGGTTTGGTTTCTAGAAGGATCCTCATGGCTAGGGGCAGAGGGACAGCAGGGGAGCTAACAAGACAGCACAGACAGC
>CAUYSK010124247.1:0-37657 GCA_963575035.1 Avahi laniger | reverse complement strand
AGGCAAGACAAAGCTCTGATCAAGCCTCAGCGTTTATTGTCGGGTGCTTGCTTATATACCCTGGGAAGGGGGAAGGGTAAGTTTAGGGGCCGTGGCATTCACTGATTGGTGGTAGACGGGTGACGTGAGGGAGCAGGGGCCGTTGGTCTTGGCGCGCGCGCGGGAAAGGAAGCGCGAGGCTTTCAAATACAGCACGGGAATTTCCAGGGGAGGAGGAAGAAGGAGGAAGTGAAGGCTGGCATAAATGGCTGCCGTAAGCTGCCGCTTCACGGCCATGTTGGCTCCCAACACCACACCTTGTTGGAGATGGTGCAGCCATGACCCACTGGATGGTGAAGAAGTTCACTGAAGTTCTATGTAGATGAAATTCACTGAAGAGCATTCCTCTTGGGTGCTGAGGGAAGCCATCCACAGAAAGGTGCCATGCCTTGGAAATTGCTGGAAAACTTTTCACGGGAATGATGCACTGGAAGTTGACCTTTGGTGTATTGAAGGAAGCTGCCAATGGAGATGTGCTGTGTGTGTCTTGCTGCTACATTGCCACAGGAGCTGTGTGCTGCAGGAACCTGCCATCTTAATCTGTTTAGTGTTAATAGAAAGGAATACCTGAGGCTGGGTAATTTATAAAGAAAAGAGGTTTTTTTGGCTCACAGTTCTACAGGCTGTACAAGAAGCATAATGCCAGCATTTGTTTTGGGTGAGGGCCTCAGGCTGCTTCCACTCATGGTGGAAGGGGAAGGGGAGCCAGCATGTGCAGAGATCACAGGGTGAGAGAGAAAACAAGGAATGGGGAGGAAGTGCAGCCTCTTTTTAACAACCAGTTCTCCCAGGAACTAATAGTGCAAGAACTCACTCATTAGCTCCAGGGTGGCACCAAGCCATTCATGAGGAATCCACACCCATGACTCAAACACCTCCTTTTAGGCCCCACCTTCAACATTGGGGATCAAATTTCAACATGAGGTTTGGGGAACAAACATCCAAACTATAGCACCTGTCAAGGGGGCACATCAGAACCAAGAAGAGAAGCCCTTTTCTCCTGCACTGGCTGCCATTGCTCTCTACTGACAAAGCTCAACATTGTGCCAGCTGGCAAAGGAGAAATGTTTTCAGGGTCCACTTCCATTATCACAGAGCAGACAATTAAGGATAGATTTGGAGCTAACAGACAATTAATTGATAACTGACACAATCAGCTTTGAAAAATTGTTTATTAGAATCTACTAAAGCTAAATGTCACTTAACTTCTGACTCAATATTTCTACTCCTAGATATATATATATATATATATATATATTTTTTTTTTTTTTTTCTTTGAGACAGAGTCTGGCTCTGTTGCCCAGACTAGGGTGCCTGGTGTCAGCCTAGCTCACAGAAACCTCAAACTCCTGGGCTCAAGCGATCTTCCTGCCTCAGTCCTCAGAGTAGCTGGGACCACAGGCATACGCCACCATGCCTAGCTAATTTTTTCTATATATATATATTTTTTTTAGTTGTCCAGATCATTTCTTTCTATTTTTTAGTAGAGATGGGGTCTCACTCTTGTTCAGGCTGGTCTCGAACTCCTGACCTTGAGCGATCCACCCACCTTGGCCTCCCAGAGTGCTAGGATTACAGGCGTGAGCCACCGTGCCCGGCCCTCGGTCTATATTTAAGAGAACTGAGAAAATACTTCCACCCAGAGACAAGTATAAGAATTCTTATAGCAGCTTTATTCAGAATAGCCAAAAACTGGAGACAACCCAAATGTTTACCAACAGGATAATAGATAAATTGTGGTTTATTCATACAATGGAATACTACACCACAATAAATAAGAATGAAATGCTGACACATTAACAACACAAATGAAACTCATAGACATTATATTTAGGGAAAGAAGCCAGATACAAAGGGTAACATATATGAAGTCCAATAAAAAGTAAATCTAACTGAGTGAAAGAGGTCAGAGTCATGTCTTGGAGTAGGGGAGTGATAACAGAGTGAGAAAGAAGTACCAGAAATGTTATACATCTTGATCTGAGTGGTTATACAGATATATATAAATGTAAAAATTCACCGAGCTGTGCATTAATGATTAGCACACTTCACATGTTTCACTGCATGTGTGTTATACTTTAAAAACTCAAAATATCCCCAGTTATGATTAATATATTGAATAAAATGGAGGAAAAGGTAGATAAAATAGATGAATGGAGAGAGAATCCCACCAAATAAGTGGAATATACAAAAAATAAAAATAAAATGAGCATTCCAGAACTTAAAATTATAATAACTGAAATAAATACTCATTGGATAAGTTTCATAACAGTTTAAACACAGATGAGCACAGGCTTAGAAAACTAGAAAACCAATCAAAAGAATACAGAGATACTAACGCACAGAGAAAGAAACTGAAAAAACAAAAGAGATAATAGCATAAAAGTTAGGTAGGATATACTGAAATGTCTAAATTCTTATCATTGGAATCCCAGGAGAGGGGAGAGAGATAATGAGACAGAATACCTCTCAATATTCAGAGAGATAATGGCAGAGAATATTCCAAAACTGATGGAAGACATAAATTCACAGATTCAGGGAGTTTGGTGAACTCCAAAAAGGATAAGCACAAAGAAAACCACATGCAGGTACGTTGTAGTTAAACTGCTAAAAACAAAAGACAAAGAAAAAAATGTTAAAAGCAGATAAAGGAAAAAAAGACACATAACTTTAAAACTGACAGGTCAATAAAAATGGTGGAAGCCAGCAAACAATGGAATAATTTATCTAAAGTGCAGAAAGAAAAGAACTATAGCTAGTAAAAATATCCTTCAATAATGTAGGCAAAATAAATTTCCAGATAGTCAAAAATTGAGGAAATTTATCACCAACAAGCAGTAAAAAAAAAAAAAAGTTTCCAGCCAGAAAGAAATGATACTGGAGAGAAACATGGAAATAAAGAAGTGAAGGACACGTGAAGGGTCAGTAAAAAGTGAAAGCAAAGTCTATGGGACAGAGGAAATAAGAGAACCCCAGGCAGGGTTGAGGAACCTGAGAGCAGAGGGAGTTGTGTCCCTCTAATGAGTTTTCGAAGGTAGTGTGTCTCCCAGAGACGTCAGGGCACAGAGCACGGGGACAGGAGAAAACAGGTAGTTTCAGGGGGTCTAAGCAGATGGGTTGAGGCACCTCATGGCATTCCCAGTGAGGCAAGGAACAGGGCATGTCTGCAGCCAAGAGCATCACAGAAGTGCCTCAAAAGCCAGAGGGATGCTCCATGTCATCTGTCATCAGGGAAATGCAAAGGAAAACAACAGTAAAATACCGCTACATGCCTATTAGAGTGGCAAAAATCCAGGACACTGACAACACCAAATGCTGGCAAGGATGTGGAGCAACAGAAACTCTCATTCCTTGCTAGTGGAAATGTAAAACGGTACAGCCACTTTGGAAGACAATTTAGTAAACTTAACATACCCTTACCATTCGATCCAGCAATTGTGCTCTTTGGTATTTACCCAAAGGATTTGAAAACTTATGTTCACACAGAAACCTGCATGTGAATGTTTATATCATTATTCATTATTGCAAAAACTTGGAAGTAACCAAGATGTCTTTCAGCAAATGAATGGATAAATAAACTGTGGTACATCCGGACAATGGAATATTATTCAGTGCAAAGAAGAAATGAGCTATCAAACCACAAAAAGACATGAAGGAATCTTAAATGCATACTACTGAGTGGAAGAAAATCTGAAAAGGCTACATACTACATGATTCCAACTATATGACATTCTGGAAAAGGCAAAACTACAGAGACAGTAAAAAAATCAGTGGTTGCCAGGAGGTGGGGTTTGGGCAGGGAGGGATGAGTAGATGATGCATCAAGGATTTTTAAGGCAATGCAAATACTCCATATGATACTGTAAGGGTGGATACATGTCATTATACATTTGTCAAAATGCATTGAACTTGCCAGGCACGGTGGCTCACACCTGTAATCCTAGCACTCTGGGAGGCCGAGATGGGAGGATCGCTGGAGCCCAGCAATTTGAGGTTGCTGTGAGCTGTGATCACACCACTGCACTCTAGCTGGGGTGACAGAGCAAGACTGTCTAAACAAACAAACAAACAAACAAACAAACAATGCATAGAACTGTACAACACCCAGAATGAACCCTAACATAAACTATGGATTTTGAGTGATTATGATGTGTCAATGAGGTTCAGTGACTAACAAATATAACACTCTTGTGGAGGAAGTTGATAATTGGGAGGCTGTGCATGTGATTGGGCAGGGGGTATATAGAAAATCTCTGCATCTGCCCCTCAATTTTGCTGTGAACGTAAAACTGCTCTAAAAAATAAAGTCTTACAAAACAAAAAACAAACAAAGAAACAAATAAAAACCAGAGGACCCTACAGACCTTGCTGTTAGCATGAGGACGCTGTAGCCATCTGCATGGGCTAATAACCTAATACCACCTGATGTGTCGGTCCCTGCAGATGCCAGAGTAGAGAGGTGATCAGTCCCAAATGCGCCTCGCACTGTGCACTAACATTAGGAAAGTCCCCTGGAACTGCAAGGTAACTCCAACAAAAAGGTGTGTGTTGGGAGTGAATAGAGAGAAACAGTGGTTAACGGAGAAAATCCTGAATTAAGTGGTATGATATGGAACTGGCCAAGACTTAATTCGACACGAGGTGAAATGAGAGTGTCAAATAAAAATTAAAGTCGAGTAGTACTGTTTGAGGTGGGTTATTTGGAAGCAATCTTGATGTCCATCACTGGGGAGTGGGTAGGGAAAACGTTGTGAGGGCGTGTCATGGAGTACCAAGGCAACACCTGGACCAGATGCTCACATAGCAACATGTATGGATCTTAAAAACATAGAGATGATTGAAAAAGTTAGAAACAGAATGAGGAATAAAACATATAACACAATAACACCTATATAATTCAAAAACACATGCACATGCAGCAAAAGTACGAGGAAAAGACAAGTGAGGCAGGAAATGTGGGGGAGCAAAGAGAAGGTGGTACATTAAGGAGGCTGACCGCAGCTTCATAAGCAAACGCGTCCTTTTGGTCTGTCATGCGGGACATCTGGAAGTACTGAGCCCTGGAGTGATTTCATTGGGAGAAGGAGGGAGGAGTTACCTCCTTCCTGTCTTCTGTCTCTCGTGGGCAAAGTTCTCCATGGCATGCACCCACTGTGCTCCCTGAGGGAGCCACATTCTGGGCCTTACCTGCCTGAGGAGGCTCGTGGGTCTGTCAGCCAGGGCTGGTTGCCAGAGCCGCCACGGCTCCTGCTGCAGCAGGTGCAATGGAGGCCCCGCCAGGGCTTGCCTGTCACCCCAGCAAAGGCTGGGACAGCTGGTGGTGGTAGGCGAGGAGGAGGTGGTGGTGGCAGCTGGGCTCTCGATTGTGTAAGTGGCTGAGGGCCTGGGGAGCAGGTGGGACCAATAAATTGGGTCTGATACAATGCTTTTGCACGGATTTCCTACACAGTCTTGCCCAAGGTCACAGAGTGATCAGGGCAGACTCCCAGCCTGGTATGTTCATTCCCCTGGAGCCACGGGCTAAGCCTGCATGTAGGCTGAAGTCCCAGTCCTTGTACATCCTTGTCCAGATCCTACCCATGACTGGGGCCTGGGGCTCAGTTTTTCTCCCTCCGTCTCTTCTCAGAAGCAAGGCTTCTCTGGGATGGTACAGCTTCTCCCTCCATGCTAGGAAATAGAGCTGAAAAGGGAACAGGGCCCAGGCCCAGCCACTAGCATGGACACATTTATTTGTTTGTTTGTTTGTTTTCAGACAGAGTCTCACTCTGTCACCCGGGCTAGAGTGCAGTGGCATCACCATAACTCATTGCAACCTCAAACTGCTGGGCTCAAGCAATCCTCCTGCCTCAGACTCCTGAGCATCTGGGGCTACAGATGTGAGTCACCACGCCCTGCTAATTATTTCTATTTTCAGTAGAGACGGGGTCTCACTGTTGCTCAGGCTGGTCTCAAACTCCTGAGCTCAAGCGATGATCCTGCCTCGGCCTCCCAGAGTGCTGGGATTACAGGCATGAGTCACCATGCCCAGTCTGTATGCATATTTTAATTGTAGCCACTACTTTTAGTGTTAATAAACTGGTCGTTTTTTCTGGTAGCTATTAATAAATTAATAAATGGGGGTGGGGGCAGCAATGGAGCAAAGAGCCTCCAGGCCTTCTCTGAGGTCTTACACGCTACTACAGAAGCTACATGTCCAGACCAGGCCGACCTCCCAGTTCTGTGCTTCTCACATCCAGGTATAGTGTATGTGTGAGCCTTTGGGGCCCAATCACAGGTTAGTACTTGGCTTATTTTCCTGGAGCATTGAATTTACTGAATGAGTTGAAGGACTAAAGTTTTAAAATTGCATTCTTGTCAGTGGTTTTGTTATATGCAGATGCAAACCAAATCAAGAGCCTCCTGCTTTTGTCTCAATCATTCTCAAGTTTTTTTATGAACTTCCAGAGTTAACATTCAGTGAGTGATGTAAAAACCTGGTATTTTGGAGTTCTCTGAACACTTGCTGGTATTGGTTCTGCAGACATGATCAAAGAAAAAAGGCCTGCATGGGGGGGTGGTGACTGCTGGAGAATGGGTTACTGCTGATGTCTCTGCAACTAGCTGGTTGGGGGTCGGGGACGGCAAGCTCTTTGGACGGCAATTCATTGTCTTCTGCACTAAAATAATGTAACCGTTTATTATTTTCCAAATCTTGGGGAGTTGGGTGAAGAGGACTATGAGTCTTTTAAGTAACTTATATTTACCCAAAATCTTACATTTTCAGAAATTTACATTGGATAAAAATGACAGCATTAAAGGTAAAAAATAATTTAATTTTTTAAGCACTGGATATCTTTCTTCATTGAAAAAAAAAACCTGTAATGAACATTTCCTGGAAGCTGATAAGAAGCTGAGCTTGGGCGAGAGTCATTCCCTGCCACGTGAACAAGGTGTCCTGGCCTCTCGACAGGAGATACTCTCAGTGACATTCTGCCAATTGTACCCTGCGATCAGCTTCCTGAGCAACTCTTCTCAGTAATTACTCAGTCCCAGCTTGTAAAACAGTGGAAAAATAATCGTCATTTGCAGTTAAATGTTTTCATGAGTTGTAGTACCTTAAGTATTGTAATACAAAATCAGAGAAAGAAAAATTGCCTAGATGCTGAGCTTCAAATGCAGGGCTTGCTTGTTTCAATTTAGCTCAATTTTCTGGAATCCAATAGTATCAACCCTGTTGACAAACAAGACAGAAAACTTTTAAATCCCTGATGTTTGGAATTTTAAAATGTTATTTTTACATTAAAACAAATATAGACTAATATGTACTATTCCAAAATCTTTGAGATAAATATTAACAAAGTTTAGAGCTGCCACAAGGCTATTTTGCATTAATTCCTGATAATCTCTGAGTGCCATTTAGGAAGCTTCAGAGGAAGCATTGGAGGAGTGTAGTCCTTGGTAATGAGGTCTTGGTGGCTTGACTGAGACCCAGCTCTGCCTTCTTTGGTGGGCCCAAATAGACAGGCAAGGAGTTTTAATGGGAGATTAGAAGATTGTGCTCTCCAGTCTCCTGGACTAGAGGAGCCTAAACAATCAAAGGGCAAAGTTCATTACCTCTCCAGAGGTGTCAAGAACTGTGAAGCATCTGAGATTTTATCCTAGCTGCAAGCTAACAAGTTATCATTCCGTAGTTTCATAGATGCTGGCAGAATACATGAAACTCCTGGGTCAGAGATGAAGGACAGTTTATTACCTAAGTATTAGCATTTTTGCGCACATTTCTTGAACTCTAATTTCCATAGATGGCCAGGTGACACCTGCACGTGCAGTGGGCTCTGTTACAAGCGAAGAACCAGAGCTTCAAGAAACCAAAGCTTTTATACACTGGAGAGTAAGTTTCTTTTTTTGTTTTTGTTTGTTTGGTTGGTTGGTTTTTTTCATTTTTGTTTTTGGAGACAGGGTCTCACTCTGTTGTCCAGGTGGGAATGCAGTAGTGCAATCACAGTTCACTGTAACCTCAAACTCCTGGGCTCAAGGGATCCTCCCCCTAAGCCGCCCAAGTAGCTAGGACTATAGGCATGTGCCACCATGCCCAGCTAATTAAAAAAAATTTTTTTTTGTAGAAATGAAGGTCTCTGTATGTTGCCCAAGCAGGTCTCAAATGACCCTCCCACCCTGACTTCCCAAAGTGCTGAGATTATAGGCATGAGCCACCGTGCCCAGCCTAAATACGCTTTCCATATAGGGAGATGCTATCTCTATCTTCCAAAGCTGTAAGTAAGATTTCATTTGCTTTAGAAAGAGATACCACTCTATCTTTCCAGGCTGTTCACTATATAAACATTTCTGAAAAGATAG
This sequence comes from Avahi laniger, assembly GCA_963575035.1. NCBI lineage: Eukaryota > Metazoa > Chordata > Mammalia > Primates > Indriidae > Avahi > Avahi laniger. The sequence goes on along the minus strand of CAUYSK010124247.1, from coordinate 29,281 downwards.
TTGGGAATAAAGCCTCTGTTTGCAAAATGTACAGAAACACGAGAAGCCCATGGAGAAGTGTCTGCCAACAGGAGGGACCTATGATCAGACTACTGTACAACATGCAGCACGTCTCTTGCCATCTCCCCTAACTTCTCAGTAAGCTGAATGGTGGGCAGCACAGGGCTCATTAGCTCTGGTCATGATTGGAACTTGAGGCTTGGTGATAAAAGAGTCACTAGGAAGTAGCTGGGACTCACAATACAGAACAGCATTTTGACGGTAACTTCCACTGACTTCTACAACATGAAGAAAATGTGATACGGTCCCATGCGGGTTGGTAGGCTCAGAGAGACAGGCTACTTATGGCCCCCTATCTTATGTTTTCAAAGTCACAATCAACAAAAAATCTACTAGCGCTAAGAAGTGAGTTTAGCAAGATCTCAGAATACAAAGTCAATATACACACAATCAGTTGTATTTCTGTGCACTGGCAGCACATAATTAGAAATGAAGTAAAATATAAAATCAATTTTTATTCATAATAGCATTAATGAACACAAAATACAAATGACTTGCAAGATTAGTTCAACAACTATAAAACATTGCTGAAATTAAAGAATAAGTGGAACATATACCATATTTAAGGCTTGGAAGACTCAATATCATTAATATGTCAGTTCTCCCCAGGGCAATCTTTAGTTTCAATGCAATCCTAATCAAATTTCCAAAAGGATTTTCCAAAACATTAACAGGTGGACTGTAGTGGCATGAGGATGGACAAATAGACCAGCAGAATAGACTAACAAGTTCTGAAAGAAACTCACACTTACTCGGCAAATTGGTTTTTGACAAAGGCACCAAAGCAATTCAATGAAGTAAAAGAAAGTCTTTTCAACACATGGTGCTTGCACAACCAGAAACCCATATGGGGAAAAAAATGAACCTTAACCCCTACCTCACATATGACACAAATATTAATTTGAAACAAGCTGTAGTATACTGAGACCATGGAATATGCAATAATAAAAAGAAATTAAAATATTGATACACAGAACAACTTGGATGAACCTGCAGGGAATTATGATTCCAAGGGAATTATGCTGAGTGAAAAACACGAGTCCCAAAAGGTTATATAATGCACGATGTCATTTATATAACATTTTTTAAAATTTGATTTTTTTCTGGTTTTTTTTCCCCCTGGCCAGGAATTGAATATATAACATTTTTAAAAGACAAAATTTTAGAAATGTTGGAGAGAATAGCAGTTGCTGGAAGTGAGGGATAGGGTCGGGAGGGATCCACAGGAGGAAGGTGGATGTGGTTATAAACGATCCTTGTGTTCGGAATCTTGATCATGGTGGCAGATACACTAACCCGTGCAGGTAACAAAATTTTATAGAACTTAATCCACACGTACACACAAATGAGTATAACTGAAACTGGGGAAATCTGACTAAAATGGGTGGACTGTATCAATGTCAATATCTTGTTTGAGCTATTGTACAGTACTATAGTTTTGCAGAATGTTACCGTTGGAAGAAACTGAGTAAAGTGTACAAAAGTGTTTTCTGTGTTATACCTTACAATTGCGTGCATCTACAATTATCTCAATAAAAATTTCAAATAAAAAAACGAATTTGAGACAGATCATAGGCCTAAATGTAAAAGTAACTTTTTAATAATTTTTTGTTAAAATTTTTAGATAATTCCTAGAATTATAACTTTTTTATAATTCTTTGAAGAAAATAGGGGAATATCTTCAGGACCTGGGGTAGGTAAAAATTTCTTAGAGAGGACAAAAAAAGCAATGAACAGAGAATAAAAAATTGATGAATTAAACTTCATCAAAATTGTAAAATTTATGGCCATTAAAGTCACTCTGGTCACATCAAGCTGGCAGATGGAGGCAGAGTGTTGAGATTCCACATCTGATACTTAACCACTTGTGCCCGGAAGTAACACTCATCACTTCCACCTTGACTGAAGAAAACTAAGCAAAAGGCTCCATCTGGATGCAAGGGGTGAGGGCTGGCGGTGGCCATGTGATCCCTGACTGGGCAACTGTCACCCAGCACGATTCCACCCCGTGAAAGGGGGCATGATACCTTCACAACAACAATACTAATACTGGCTTTAATGTCAAGAAACTTTGAAAGACACTATCTCTCTCTACAACATTCCTGAAAGGTAAATTATATTCCCATTTAAAGATGAGGAAACAAGCTGGGCATGGTGGCATGAGCCTGTAGTCCCAGCTACTCAGGAGGCTGAGGTGGGAGGACTCTCTTGAGTCGAAGAATTCGAGTCCAGACTGGGCAACATAGCAAACCCTCATTTCTTAAAAAAAAATAAAATAAAAAATAAAAAAAAATAGGAAACTGAGACTGAGAAAGTTGTAGTATTTACCCAAGCTTACACAGGCATCCAGCCCAAGTCTGTCTGACTCTAAAGCTCCCATTTCTACTACTCCCAGCTGCCTTCCTCAGCATAAGTCACAGGAGGGGCATGCTGTGGAGAAAAGAAAACGTATCTACAAGCAGAGAGGAGTCATGCTAGACAAAGATATGTATGTACGTTTTTATCATCTAAGATGAAAAACCGGAAGTTATCCTGGGAAAGACAGCCTGCTTTGGTCTATGATTTGCTCTTACGGTGAGTAGGTTCATTCTTGTTTTACATAGTCACATCAGTTCTGAAGTGTTTTGATAAAAGAAAATGCATCCCCTGTTCAATTTGGGTCTCAGAAAGATTTCCTTTGAGTAAAACTCCACCTTGTGGCAATAAACGTGAGTTGCAGGAAAAAGAATTTGTTTTTTAATCTTTCAGACTCCAAAACATCTCAGTAATCCTTAAAGTTAGAAGTTTTTGCATTAAAAGAAAACAAAACAAACAAAAAAAAGTACCTCCCTTAGGACAGGTCTAATTAAAAACAGATGTCTTTTTCAAAGACTTTTGAACAAAGCAATCAAATCACTGACCCATATCATAAAACATATAAAAGATGGAAGTTTTATTAAATCAAGATGTAAAAAGCAGAGGTGACCCAAGGTAGAGAAAAACTGATGAAGTTCCATGTTTTCCAAACTGTATCCTTGAAAGCAAAAGGGATTGTTATTGATTATTACATGGGACAACAGCTGTAAAGTGGAGGTGTCCCAGGCACACTGAGGACATGTGGTTCCCCTAAATTTGTTTCTGAGGTTCAGCCTTAGAAAGATGTGAATATGTTTTGTAATAGCGACCATGTGGTAAGAAATTTAACCCTTTCAGAAAGAATAAAAGTCTATATTTCAGTGTGCCAGCAGTAGGATCTCCTAGTATTAACATCTTACATTAATATGATATTTGTTACAATCAATGAACCAATACTGATACATTATTATGAACTGGAATCCATAGTTGATTCAGATTTTCTTAGTTTTTATCCAATATGCTTTTTCTGTCCCTGGATCTCATCTAGGTTACCACATTACATTTGGTTGTCATATCTCCTTGAATTTCTCTTGGCTGTGACAATTTTTCAGACTTTCCTTGTTTTTTGTGACCAAGACAGTTTTGAGGCATGCTGGTTAGGTATACTGTAGGGTGGCCTTATAATGCAATTTGTCTGATATTCTTCTCATAATTGTGCTGGGGTGATGGTTTTGGGGGAGAAGGAGCACAGAGGTGAAGTGCCATTTTTATCACATCCTAACTAGGGTTCATACTATCAACATGACTTAATCACTGAGGTTGACCTTGACCACTCAGTCGAATAGTGTTTGTCAGGTTTCTCCGTCGTAAAGTTGCTCTCCCACTGACTCTTTCCATACTGTACTCTTTGGAAGGAAGTGACTATACACAGGCCATCCTTAAGGAGTGGCGAATAAATCTTCCCCTCCTTTAGGGAAGAGTATTTACATAAGCAATTTGGAATTCTTATGCATAGGAGATGTGTCTCTTCTCCCCCATTTATAAATTTTTTTCCTGGCTTTCACCATCTACCAGCCATTTACTAAACGGTGTAATTCTAGCATACACAGATCGCGGTGTCAGAATGTTAACCTATGCCTCCCGGAAAACAGCTTTATCAGCTACAGCATAGTGCTTTTGTTGAGTTCATTTTACCTTTAGTCCTACCAACTCCGCCCATCTCCAAAGTTACTTAGGTCTGCATCTTTCCTCCTTCCACCTTCAGTTAGGCTGTTTCAAACATTTATAGTACAGTTAGATTCTCTTGTCACAGTCTGCCTTTCTTCCTGGGATCCTCGAACTTCCTACATGATTTTTTAAAAATGTGTACACATTTTATTTCATTTTTTGCATAGTTAAATTCTATAGGTTTTGACAAACACATAATGTCATGTATCCACCATTAAAGTATCATGCAGAATAGTTTCACCACCCTAAAAATCTCCTGTTCTTCACCTGTAATCCTTCTCCTAACTCCCCCGCTCCCCTGACAACCACTGATCTTTTTACTATCTGTACAGTTTTGCCTTTTCCAAAATATCACATTATTGGAACTATCCAATATGTTGCTCCTTCAGACTGATTTCTTTCATGTAGCAATATGCATTTAATGTTCCTTCCTGTCTTTTTTTGGCTTGATAGTTCATTTTAAAAGTTGCTGAACAATATTCCATTATATGAATATGTCACAGTTTGATTATTCATTCACTACTGAAGGACATCTTGGTTGTTTTCAATTTTTTGGTGATTATGAAAAAAGCTGCACTAGCCATTCACATGTAGGTTTTTGTGTAGATGTAAATTTTCAAATCAACTTGGCGACAACCTAGGATCACAATTGCTGGATTGTATGGAAAGCTATGTTTAGCTTTATAAGAAACTGGCAAACTATCTTCCAAAAGTGGTTGTACCATATTGTATTCCCACCAGCAATAAATTAAAGTTCCTATTGCTCTATATGTTCACCAGCATTTGAAATTGTCAGGTTTTTAAATTGCAGCCATTTTAATTAATAGGTGTGTAGAACTATTGTTTTCTTTAGGACAGTTACGTGTCTTTATTATATAAACATTATAATATTTCTTGTGGGAGTTGGTCTTCAGTTTGCTTCTTGTTTTCACAGAATGTCAAATAGCTGTAGAAATTGTCTAAGAATGATTTATGAAACAAACACTCCCCCATTCCCACCAAAAAAAAAGGGTCATTGCCTACATTTCCCAACCAGATTCCCGAGAAAAAAATACGATCTCTTTATTTGACAGTGTAATGCATAAATTTTCTTTTAAGATATAAAAAAGGGCAGACTTTTAAAATACAAGTCTCCTTTTGTTTACAAAGAGCTATAAAAATTCATTAAGTATGCTCAGATGTTTGTCCTTTGACTTCATATTTCAGCTTATCACAAACAAAAAGTAGCAATACATAAAGATAGTTGAACCAAATTAATCTTGCAGCAATATAATGTCAACATCATCATGAACACCTTGCAAAACTAGCTCTCCTGGGTACCTAACAATCTTCCCACGTTTTGCAGCTTTGAGTGTTCTTACCAACACTTCAAAGAGGTTGGCACATTTGTCATCTCAAAAGAGGACCCTACGTTTCACACTTAACCTTCCATCAGCATTTTTTGAACCCAAATGATAAATTTTCTCCACTGAGAAATTAACCTCATGATCCACATTCATTGCTGCCTCTTCGCCTCATTTCCTTTTCCAAGGAACTGGAGCTATGTTGGTCCGGACTCCATTTTCTCCTTCAATGCACTGGGGAGAAAGAGTCACTATTGTTTTAATTACTAATTCCCTAATGACAAATGAGGTTGAGCATCTCTTTCATATGCCTATTTTCCATTTGCGTATCTTCTTTGATGAGCAGTCTGTTCAGATTTTTTGCCCATTTTTAAATTGGGATATATGTTTTCTCATTGTTGGATTTTGTATATTTTGGATACAAGTCCTTTATCAGATATATGTTTTGCAAACATTTTCTCTCTCCCACTCCACCCCCGCGTCGGCCTCCCGGAGTGCTAGGATTTACAGGTGTGAGCCACTGCACTTGGCCTGCATTCTTTGTCTTAAAGAGAACCTTTCTAGACTCCTTAAACCCTGGAGGCACCCCGCCTGGCACACATTATGCGGGTATGTAAGGGTAAAAAAACTGCACATCGGCCCCGGCAGACCCAGCAGGAGGGATGCATGGATTCAGGGATACAACTGTACAATGCACAGAGGCATGGGGTCTTCGCCTGGGGGGTTCGAAGCCTCCATACAAGGACAAGCTCTCGAGCCAATGAGAACGTCTCCACAGTCCGATCCGCATCCTGCCTGTCGCTGGGTCTGGAGTCCCGGCTAAGAGACTGCGTCGGGACCGGGGCGGGCGTGGCTTACGTGTCAGCAGGCTTTCCTGGAAGGCCTTGCGGGGTGCCGGGTTGCCATGACGACCGTGGCTGGGCCGCCTCGGACTCGGTTGGTGACTCCGGCGCGTCGAAGGCCGTGTACCTCCCTGGCTGGAGATCGTTCGTGGTGGCTCGATTTCCCGGTAATACGTGGAACAGTAGGAATAACAGTCCTGTGTCCTTTTTTCGCCCGGACGCCGGACAGGCTGCTCCACGCCGCGCGCTGACTCGGGCCTGTGCGCGCGCCCCCGGCCGGCTCCGGGGTGGGGAGGGGGCTTCGCAGATCCCTAGAAAGGCTCTGCTCCCCCCGTGGGGTGTTCATTCTGATTCAGTGCGTTGATTGCTGCCACTTAAAGGCACTTTGAAAAGGAATGGGGGCGGGGTGGGAGATCTGTCTGAAGGAGGCTCTGGGCTTGCTGATCCGCGCGACGGTTTGTCGCGAGGCCGCTGGAGAACGGCCCAAGCCCGCGGTAACAGGGCTCCGTCTTCCCTGCAGAGCCATGGGCAGCAAGAAGAAGGAAATTGCCCTGCAGGTAAGCCTCAAGGGGCTCTAGCTTCCTGAACTTGGTTGGGGTCGGGGAGCGAGGAGGGTGGTGTGTGCGGGGGCGCAGTATAAAAGTGACCTTCTGTTTGCTAGCAGTATGTGACAGTGTTCTTAAATTTGAATGTTGTTCCTTTCCGTCTTAAAGGAAAAAAACTTATCTCAGATCGCCAGTGATGACAAATTTTTTTATGCTCTGAAATATATACACACAAAAATGAGTAGAAGTTGTTTAATACTTATAGTACTTATACAACTACACTACCATAAAACCCAAACATTCAATAAATAAAACTGCAACCTAGAAAATAAGAACCAACATAATTCGATGTGACTGTTAAACTTTTTTGTTGAAACACAGTTGTAGTTTGCTCAGAGACTATAATATGGGTTCTTTTGAGTTTGGGGATGCGTCTGTAACTGCGTGCTCTGTGGAGACCCAGTTTTCCCACCACTGTTCTCTTCAAACGCTCACTTGTTAACAAATGTCTTGAGATATATTATGTGCTGCACATGCCATTCTTCGTCTGCACCAGGGACAAGTGAATCCATAAAGCTAGCATCTGCTCTTCTTTTCTTCTTGCTCCTGGACAAGAAGTGGTGGTTGGTTCAAAAGGGACGGTCAAAACACGCAGGCATGGGCCCTGGAATTGGGAGGGAGTGCTTTACCATAAGGAGATCATCTGGGTGATCGGTAATACGGGAACATTTCAAAACAAACTTTAAAATGTTTCATAGTCTGCTGGACCCAATAATACGGGAACATTTCAAAACAAACTTTAAAATGTTTCACAGTCTGCTGGACCCAATAGGATACATACTCCAGCTACACACTCCTCCTGGAGAGTAGGGTTTCGGAGGTTTTGAGACATCTGATTTCACTCTCATAGTCCTCAGTGGGACCAGCAATTTGCAAGTGAATTTCAAAAGCCAGTGATTTAAAAAGGAGGAAAAAGAGAAAGCAGCATTAGTTGAAGGGCAGCCCATGCTGGGTGTGGGAGGGTGGGGTGAGCCAGGGCTTTGGCCTGGAAGTGAGAAGACCTGAGGTAGTTCTTCCAGCTTCTCTTATCCAACTCTGTGACTTTGAATACGTCACATAACCTCTCTGGGCTACAGTCTCCCTACCTGTGGAATGAGGATATTGTGTGAATAATCACTAAGGGCCTTCCAGCCTTGATATTCTAGGACTCTAGAGTGAGGAAACATCTCATCTGTGAATATTGTGTGTGTAATAAATTCTAAGCCCCTGGTCCTACCACTTATTGCTGTGTGAATCATTTCCTCAACCTCCCTGAGCCTCCGTTATTCTTCATGTAAACAAGAGGGATAGGACATAACCTGCGGAGTTGTGATGAGACTCCTTTAGCTACTTCCTGGCTGGTCTGAATGCTGTCTGTGGTGTCTCTAATATTACTGCTTCATATAATGATCATTTCATGTGTTTATGTCCTATATCCCCTTTGGGAGTAATAAGATTTTTTAGCACTATTATTTTTTTTTCATGGGTATTCCTCAGATCTCTGAGTACAATGCAGTACTCACAGTATAGTAAGTGTTCCTTTTTGCTGAGCGCAGAGGGATAGTGGCCTCCTATGGGGAGTTAGCTACGCTCCCAGCAAAAAATTGGGTCCCTTAGGTAGGGGTTGTCGCAAAGGATAAGAAAATAATAGAAAATGGAAAATAACAGAAATAAAAGAATACACAGAGATGAAGGTAAGAACCCTCTCCTAGCCCTCAGCAAGGTTATTTGGGGTTCCTTTTGTGATTGAGACAGACAGAAATCATGGATATTAAGAGACAGTCAGCTTGAAAGATGCCACACATTCCTCATTCATTTCCTACCATATGTAGGGTTTAGTAAAGTCTAGATATTTCCCATACTATTCTGCTCTGGCCCTGCTCTTAGGAGTGAGATTCTTCAACTACCCAGAGAGTTCTGGCCCCAGAGCTGGTGTGGCTCACTCCATGACAGGGGTGGGCCACAGAGAGTTGCCTGGGCCTTACAGCTGAGCCTCTGCTGTAGGGGTGGAGGCTCTTCTGAACTCTTCTGTCACTTTTCCTCAGCACTGTCATTGTGGGTCCAGGATGACATCAGCGCAACTCTCTTACCTCATTTAAGGCACCAGGACTTTTCTTGGTTTTCTTCTTTTTTCTTTTTCTCTTTCTCCTCATCTTCCCTCCTTCCACCTTCTTCCTTCTTCTTCTTCTTATTTTCATAGAAACAAAAAAGAGAGGAGTATACGTCCCTAAAAAGAGGGACCTTTAATAGAGGATTTGCAGACGTTATGTGTTTCCTGCCCTTATTGCAGATAATGTATCCTATCTTTTTAAAGGGACACAGACCTTAGCATACCTATATTAAGAACGAGTGATTTTTTTCATAGTCTTTTAATTTACATAGTTTCAAAGTAGCTCCCCACAAAAACTTATTAATTACAAAGGAAAAGTGGAGGAGCCTGACACACTACCTGAATCCAGAGATTGAAGTGGATATCATGATAATACGAGCAGCGAATGGGCAGATGGACATGGCATATCACCTGCTAGGATGTAACATTCCAACTAATCCAACCAGTTTCACCAATCCAAAGATGCGCAATCTGAATCTAGTCAGGAGGAAACATCAGACACACCCCAACTGAGGGACTGAGGGACAGTCTACGAAATGCCTGATGTGTAGTTTTCAAAAGTGTCAAGGTTATAAATATAAAAGAAAGACTGAAGAACTATTCTGGAAATTCACTAAAGAGACTTCACATAAATCTAGCACATGATTCTGATTTGCTCCTTTGCTCTTCAGGTTATTGTTGGGATGATTGGTAAAACTTGAATGGTGTCTAAGGATTAAATGGTAATATTAGCAGTGTTTTTTCCCCCTGATTTTGATGATTGTATTGTGGTTATGTAGACCAGTGTATTCAGGGGTGATGAGATGTCAGGTTGTTAATTTACTTTCATATAACTAAAAAAGAAAAAAAAAACCCTAAAATGTTCTTTATACTGTACTTGCATATTTTCTGTAAGTTTGAAGTTACTTCAAAGGAAAAACATTATGCAAAAATATATACTATTAATGGAGAGAGCTAATATGTATTTCTCCTTGTATTTCATATCTGACAAAACTAGAACTCTTTGTAGATAAGGGAAAAAATGCAAATGAATGGCAATAAATTCAACTCAGCTATTTGTGATATTGAATGAAAATACAAATTGCAAAGGGAGACCTGTAGTATAATACTATTTATGTACATTTTAAGGATACAAAACAATTTTATATACTGTTTTTGGACAAACAACATGTAAAATTATTTTTAAATGCCTGAGAAGAGTGCACATCATTCTTAGGACAGTGGTTTTTCCTGGGCAGGGAAGCAGGAGGACAGGGAAGGAGAAAAGAAGACTGGGGAAAGAACACAACTTGAACTGTATTTGTAAGTATGTCAGAGAAGGGAGGAGAAATCTAGAGCAAACACATTAAATTTTTTCACCATCTGTGCCCTCAGTAATTCAGCCTTTGATCCTCTTTGGCTTTAGGTCAACATCAGCACCCAGGAGCTTTGGGAGGAAATGCTCAGTACCAAAGGACTAACTGGTAATTTAAAATAAAATAACTTTCTAGATCCATTCTTTGCAAAATTGTTAAATGATGTGCTGAACCATGGAGAGAAGGGCTGCAGTGAGCACTATTTTCCTCTTACCTTGAGCCTCATGAACAGGTGATTTCTTTGTGTCCGTGTGTGTATGTATGTGTGTGTATATGAGTATGTGTGTGTATATATATGTGTGTATATATATATATACATATATATATCTGGCTTGAACTTCAGTAAATTCAGTTCAGGAAACAAATCAGTATTGTTTTGGAGCTGAATGCCATACTCAGGGTTGTTTGGTATTAAGTAACAGAACCTCTTCTAATTACCTGAGGCACAAAAGGAGAATGTATTGGAAGGAATATGGGGATCTCTTGGAACTCAAAGAATCGAAGGAGAACCAGGCATCACAAGGGCTTGGAACCTGGGACTGTGATCATTAGGAAACAGCACAGCCGCTATCCACGGGCCTCCTCATACCTAGCCTCCTTGTATAAGTTATGTGTTGCTGCATAGCAATTTATCCCAAAACTTAATGGTTTAAAACAACAATCACTTGGCCGGCCGCGGTGGCTCACTCTGGGAGGCCGAGGCAGGTGGATCGCTCAAGGTCAGGAGTTCGAGACCAGCCTGAGCAAGAGTGAGACCCCGTCTCTGCTAAAATTAGAAAGAAATTATCTGGACAACTAAAAAAATATATATAGAAAAAATTAGCCGGGCATGGTGGTGCATGCCTGTAGTCCCAGCTACTCGGGAGGCTGAGGCAGGAGGATCTCTTGAGCCCAGGAGTTTGAAGTTGCTGTGAGCTAGGCTGACGCCACCGCACTATAGCCTGGGCAACAGAGTGAGACTCTGTCTTAAAAAAAAAAAAAAATCACTTATTATCCCAGTTTCTTTGGGTCAGAAATCCAGATGCCGCTTAGCTGGGTGCCTCTGGCTCAGGGTCTCTCACCAAGATGCAGTTAAGGTGTCAGATTGGGGATCTTAAGGCTCAACCAGGACCAGATTTGCTTCCAAGCTCATTTATATGGCTGTTGGCAGACCATAGGAGACCCACTTCCAGGTTCAGTCATGTGGATTCAAGTCCTCACTGGCTGTTGGCCAGAGACATCGATTTCTTTCCCTCAGTATCTCCATGAGGCTACTCACAACCTGGTAACTTGCTTCCCCCAGAGCAGGGCTTTGAGAGAGAGCATAATGTGGAAGCCATAGCCTTTTGTTAACCTAATCTCAAAAGTGACATCCATTGCTTTTGCCATATTCTATTCATTAGAAGCTGGTCACTGGGTCCTGGCCATACCCAAGGGCAGGGGATTACAGAAGGGCGTGAGTACCAGGAGGCAGGCATCACTGGAGCCATCTTAGAGGCTGCCTACCACCCCTTCTTTCCCACTATTCCTTTCTCCTTCTCATTCACTATGGATATCTCTGGGCTCAATTCTTCTTTCTACAGATGTGCCTGCTCAGTCTGCTTGTATCTGTTCTTATCCCTCCCCTTTCCACCCTGCCATGACTTCAGCATTCCTCATGATGCAATCTGTCTTTCCAGCCCCTTCACCTACTGTTTCCTGAGGTGTGTCCTGAGCTCTGTTCTCTCCTTTTTTAAAAGAATTTCATCCAAGTACAGTATAAGACCTTTGAGTGAGCTCTAACATGTTTCCTCAACATGTTTTTCCACTTCTTCACTTTATCCATGTCATTCCTATTACCTGGAATATCGTGGCTCTATCACCACCTGTAGAAATCTTTCTCATTCCCAGGCCCACCTCAAAAGTAGCCTTCCTGTATGGAATCTTTCCTGACCTCTGTATGGTCACTTCTTCCTGGCAACCCCTGGGGCACTTGGGGTGACACTGTCTCAACTCCCCCAGCACACCCCCAGCTTGGTGTGGCCCCTGTGGGCAAAGTCCATTGTGGTTTTGCCCCCAGACTGTAAACACATGGCATTGGCTTTTTCATCTCAAATCTGTAGTAGACTTGCCCAGCCTGGGGCCGAGTGGGTGCTGAATGTACGCTGATGCAGTTGTGTGGGTGTAAGTATTCCCACACTCTACTATTTGAGAGATTATAAAGCCTTTTGATGGTGCCAAGTTTAACTATTTTGTCCATGTGTTTTGTCTGGGCAACTAGAACATGGCTCCAGGGTGAAACAAACCATTACTTCTGTTTCTTTAACAATGATAAAAGCACCATTCCATAATTTTTTGAGAATTTGTTGTGTACCAGCTATCCTGCTAATCACCCTATGTGATAGTGGCTAACACCCACTGAGCATTGACCCTCTGCCAAGCCTGCTCTAGGTGGGTCAGGGGCCTTTGTTGACTGAAGACAGCAGGGGCTCCTGTCTGCTCCTTCTCATCAGGCAGTCTAGAGGAATACATCTTCCCATAGAGCACGTACATATGAATGTGTGTGTGTGTACTCCTGAATAGACTTTTGCACCTTTGAAGGCAGATGAAAATGAGCCAGCGGAAGGCAAGAGTTCCAAGACGGCGTTTGACTTTGGAAGCAAATTTCTGCTGGTTCTAGAGAGAGGGAAGAGTGAGTGTGTGTGTGTGTGTGTGTGTGTGTGTGTATACACACACACACACACACACACACACTCACACACCATCGTCCCTACCATTCCTTCCAGCATCTTCTCTGCTTAGCTTCCTCTCTTTCAGAGTCAAACTCTTCAAACATTTCCTCTCCAGTCCCCACCCCCCACTCCCTCCATAACCTCATGAGGTGTGCCTTTGTCCCCACCACTCCTCATTGGGAGCGCAAGACAGGGTGAGAAGCTGGTAGAAATGATGCGTGAACTACCAATACAAATACTGCACAGAGATTTTAAGCTAAGCCCTAACATTTTTGGGGGGATGTTGGAACCTGCCCTTCTCAATGGGCCTGTATACAGGGCCTTCTAAGTCTTCAGGAACTTTTTCCTGGCTTGACCCAAATGCCTTTCTTGGCCTCACCCACATGACTGTCACCTATTGAAATCCAAAAATCTGTTAATTGTGAAACTCTTGTCCTCAGAGAAGCCCAGAGCCTTACGCTCTACCTGGATGCTGAGGAGGACCGAATCCCTCTCTCCTGCCCCTACTCTCCTCTTGGGGTTCTCGTTGCTCTTCTGGTCACTTGTCTTAGGGTTTCTGATTGGTACTGGTACTGGCTGGTATCCAGCTTCAATTCTAGAATTGAATTTGCTTTCCTTTCTCCCTGCAGCCATCTCTCCCCTGCCCGACCTCTCCTCTGCCAGGCTCAAAGGTGAAGTCCTTTTCATACTTACCTGATTTTCCTCGCCAGTTTTCTGCTTCCTTTTCAAGGCCTCATGGATTCCTCCATTCTTTCCCCTCTGCCCACACTGCCACTGCTGTATCTGGCTTCCCCATTCCTCCCGTACACAGCTTGGTTCTCACTTTCTGCAAAATTATGCTGCTTGGCTGAACCAACCAACACTACTGAATCTGCACATCTTGCCTCTTTCCTGGAGCAGTTGGAAGAGTCTGATGGGGCTGTGGCATCAGATAACCTGGTCCTACTGTGCTGTGGTTTAAATGTGGCCCCTCCAAAATTCAGGTATTGAAACTTAATGGCCAATATGATCGTAATAAGAGGTGGAGCCTATAAGAGGTGATTAGGTCACGAGGGATCCTCCCCTCCTAAATGGTATTAGGTGCCCTTATAAAAGGGCTTGATTGAGGGAGTTCACCCCTCTTGCCCTTCTTCTTCCCTCACGTGAGGACACAGTATTCTCCTCTGGAGGACGCAACCCTCACCAGACAACCAAACCTGCCCTTGCAAACCAACCTTGATCTTGCACTTCTCAGCCTCCAGAACTGTGAGAAATACATTTTTCTTACTTATAAACTACTCAGTCTGTGGTATCTTGTTATAAGCAACATAAATGGACAAAGCCATTTTGCTTGAGAATTTACTTTTTTACCTTAGGCCAGTTATTTCACTTCTTTGAGCTTTAGCTTCCTCATCTGTACTGTAGAATAATGATAACCATCTCCCTGAGCTTTTTGAGGAAAAAGTAAAGTGCAGATGCCCTCTTTCACCTCAAGAAATATTAGCTCCCTCCCTCTCTTGAACTTTCTGTGGATTCTCATTGCCTAGTGAATCAGGGTGGAGGTCCTCAAACCAGTTCCAGACTCCTCCAGTGACCCCAGCCACCGCTTCCCGCGGCACAGCCCCCAGGCGGCTGCCCACCTGTGCCTGGCTGCCCATGCTTCGCCCCACGGCTTCCCTCCTTGCCCGCCCGAGCCTGGCCCTTCCACAATGCGCAGTGCAAGTCGCCCTCCCCGGAAGCCTTCCTTCTCTGGTTAGTACGGAACAGTGTGAATACAGTGCCACCACTTCTGTGCTAATTTTAATAATGGCAATTTATACTGTGTTATACTGGTAGTTTCACTTGATGTGAACATTTTGAAATGTGAATCTGCACAGAGTAAAATTACAAACTGCACACTATTAAAATTGGCAGGCTTCATAAATTATAAGTAATTTCTCTGCTATCTCCCCATGACTGCACTGCGCTAGCTGTTGAACAGAATGCCCACCTGTGTGGATTAGGTCCGAACTCTAAGAGTGTTGAGGTCTTTTGGCAGACACCTCTCCTCCAAACTGTGGCCACCAGTATGTCACAAGCCAGCCCTTGTTGCTGCTTCATGACTGGGCTGGGCAGGCCCTGCATGCAGCCGGTGCGCAGGGGCGGGCTGGGCTTGCTTGGCTTCCCTCCGGGCCTCACGGTTCACGACAATTAGATGATGAAAGGGTTCCCTCTCACCCAGCCTTGACATACACTACAGATTGGGACCAAAGAAAAAAAACGGTATTCAAGTTTCCATTTAGCTGTCAGTTTCACGTTCCAGGAGAAACATGTTGATTTTATAAAGTAAATAAAACTCTGCTTCACCCAAAGCAAGTGGCTTTTAATTCATTAGGGGAAAAGGTGAAAGCTGTATTTATTATCCAAGGAGATAAGAGTCAGTTGTATGCTGCTAGGTCACGACAGTGACTGCTTCCTTTTAGAATAGTTTTAGTCCAATTCCAATGCTCATTGAGGACCACTCTGTACCAGGCCTGACCCTGAAAAACCTTTAAGGTAAAGGAGCCTTGTTAAGAAAATGATTTTCTGCTGTACTTAAGTCATTATGTTTAGAATTTAGAATACTGAGTTCATAAGAATGAGGGATAGCTGTGTTTCCATGCTCACTCTAATCTGATGGGGTAATAAATCCCTTTAAACCATTAAATACCTCTACAAACAGATGTCCATTTGAGGGGGTTAGAGTATGCAGGTATACATTTTGCCTGACGTGGTGGGCGCTGGTGCCTGCTGAACGCTCCTGCTTCTCGGTTCCACGCAGTTGTCGACGTCTATCAAGGCTGGTGTGGCCCCTGCAAACCTGTGGTGAGCCTCTTCCAGAAGATGAGGATCGAGGTCGGCCTGGACCTTCTGCATTTTGCATCAGTAAGATTCTCTCAGCAAGAAGTCATACAACATTGTAAAAAATTTTTTAAATTTTAAAACAGCAAGGAATAGGAAGTGTTAAAGGCCTTTTTCAGACCATTGAAAAGGCATCCGTTGTGGATTTTCTGTTGATCTCTGTCATGATACTTTATAGTTTCTCTAGATATGAAGGTCCCTACCCCTCATCCCTACATCAGTCTTGTCTTGGGAGGTTTCCTGATGCTGTATGAAGGACAGAAATACACATCACTCAAATGCATATTCTCCTTCTTGGCTTGGGAACACTGTTGACTGAAATGGCACTTTCAGAGCACAGGGTTTCAAGATTTCCATCCTCTGCTCCATAAAAGGAAACTTTTAGCCAACATGTACTTGGATTAATGTATGGAAATGGGACTAAATTGCAGAGAAGTTTGCAAGAGACACTGTTGGTGCACTGCGTGGGTTTGAGGTTGAGAGACAGTGAAGACAGTGGAAAATACACCTTACACGAATCTCTCAAGACACTGGACCTCAAGGACTTTGTAGTTCTTCCCTTGGCAGTCAGTTTGATGCTTCTGTAGAGTGTAAGAGATCCGTTATGTCCATGTGCAGCGGGTTTATTAGAAGGCAACGTCTGAGGACCTGCACCTCAGTTGTTGTCAGTGGTGGCTGCAGAAGGACGTCAGACAGTGGAGCTCCCTTGGCCTGGTGGAGTAGCTGGGTGGGGGGCAGGAGAAACTCTTGCTTTCTCCTTGTTTGATACTTTAAGATAATGCACTGTCCACAGTGTTTCCCAGTGTGTTGGCAAGAGATCTCTGCTTAGAAGGAGAAGCATGAGAGCAAGTCAGGGCTTCGCCTGGGGAAGGCAGTTGGGGGGCGTGCAGTTCCCTGTGCGGATCTCCCACTGATAGGGGGAGATGCACCCACTGTGCCTGGGTACCTGCTGACAGCTTGTTTTCTTTAGGCAGAAGCAGATTGTCTTGATGTCCTTGAAAAATACAGAGGGAAGTGTGAGCCAACCTTTCTATTTTATGCAGTAAGTACTTTTTCAGAATCAGAACTATTTGATGGTTGCAAATCATTAGAGTTCAAATAGATGCATCTCAGTGGCATTAATTTTCCTTGGCAGCCACCAAGAGGCCTCACTGATCCAAACAAGTGATGCTGTTTTCTCTGATGCCTCCCCTAGACCGTTTTTATTATGTTGGCGACATATAGACCCTTCCTAAGTCTAAGTGGTGAAGCAGGCCCTTGCTCCCCAGGAGACAGATGACACAGCTTCCTCGTGGTCACAGTTGGCTGGGCTAGCCTTCCTGACTGGTCGTACACAGGGAGAGAATGTGAGTCATTCAAATGCACATGCTCCTTCTTGGCTCATAAACACTCTAGACTGAGTTTTCACTCTCAGAGCACAGGGTTTCAAGATTTCTATCCTCTGCTTCATAAAGTGAAACTTTTAGCAAAAACAAATACTACTTTATGGAGTAGACAAGCCCTGCATTCACCTTTATTTAATCATAAGATATAAAGATATGTTTATAGAAAGTCAGAAATGAGAGGGACTATTGAGGAAAGCCAAATGGTATAGTGTTTTGAAAATATAATTTGGATGTCTTTGGGTGTGACATCCATGGTGTGGCTCCATGCCCCTAGGGCCCACTGTTTCACACCTGGCTTCCTAGGTGTAGGCCACTGCCAGGCCCTGATGGCAACTGATTGATATAATACTCCTGACCCAGACCAGCCCCCTCCCTGTACAGTCAGGGAAACTGCGATCTACTCACCCAGGTCTCCTGATGGCCAGGTCAGGGTTGTTTGGTTTGGAAAACTTCTGCTTCCTGGCCTCAACACTGCAAGTATTACAAATTGGAAGCTTATGATAAAACATTATTTGAGCTATGACTTTTAGTAGGGAGACTGAAGTTATACAGTGTAACAGGATTGGGGTGGGGAAGGGAGGGCGAAGTGGGAAGGAGATCAGAGATGAGCGTGGCCTCAACCACACTTGACATCAGAGCTCAGCTGCAGAAATGGGATCGTTATCATGATGGTTTGATTGCTTGAGCCTGTAGCGATTAAAGCATATATCATAGTCAGCCGTGTGAGAACGTGGGCCACCATGTCCAATCCTATTGTGGTCCACTGAGGGACAGGATGGAAATGGAAGGAGGACCCACTCTGCTTGAACTTCTCCGTCTCCAGATGCACTCCTTTGTTAGTAATACATATAGAGGCTTTTGAAAAAGTTAAAGCAGAAAACTCATGTTCACCCCAAACACCACCTCCACTGTGAAGTCTTCCCTGACCACCCCAGATGGTGCTGGGAATTCTTGCCTCAACTTTCAAGCACCTCGTAAGTTCCCCTATTAAAGCAATTGTTTCTTTGGCATGACCACCTCTCTCCCCACTGCACTGCCCCTTCATGAAGGCTTCAACTATGTCTTTTCGTGTTTAGTGTTTACATTCTCTGCCTCTGCCTTGGTGCTTGGCATAGGAAGTGCTCCATAAGTGTTTTTTGAGGGAATAAGCCATGTGTAAGCCACATGTAGTTACTCACAACTTATTGTGCACTGCTCCTCCCTTAACTAACTGTGGGTTGCTTTGCAAGGAGAAGCATGGAGTAGAAAGTAGAGATCAGAAAAAGAAATCATTGTAGAAACAGGAGCAGACCTGAGGGCATCCTTCCAAGGGAGGGCAGCAGAGGTAAGCACCCCCCACACACACACACACTGGAAGTGGATGATGGGGGTTGTGGGCCTGGGGTCGATGGACCTTGACCTTGGGCACATTCCTAAACACTTTTGCTGTCTCTTGAAAGAGATTAATATCTGTGAAGAGGATTTCATGTGATTTGTAATGTATTCTAGGGAGGAGAACTGGTGGCTGTGGTTAGAGGAGCAAACGCCCCACTGCTGCAGAAAACCATCCTAGACCAGCTGGAGGCCGAAAAGAAGGTGCTGGCTGAAGGCAGAGAACGGAAAGTGGTAACCAGAAGTCACTTCTAAAAGCAGCAAACTCATAAGTGGTTGTGGGGCAAGGCTAGCAGTCCCCACCCACGACCTGATTTTCCTAGAGAGTCCCACCTGCATCTGTCCCTCATGGAGGGCCTCGGGAGAGCACACAATGCTCACTGTGACACGTGTGCATTTTGAAGCCACCTTTTAAAAGTCATCCCTTTCATCCAGAGCCCTTTAACTTTATTTACCCATTTTCTGTTCATCCCCACTTCAGTCTTAACAAACAATGAATTCAGAAATGAAAATAAAATTGTGGAATTGAGTAGTGGGTAGGAGAATTCAGCTACCCAAGCTCCTCTCAGCCTAAGAGTGAAATCTCTCCTGGTAATCTACCCCTCACATTTCCGAAGGTTTTACCTGTGAATCTAGAAGGTTCATTTTTTAAATTTAGAAATTAAGCTCTGACCTTATCATGAGAAATAGAATCAGCATAGCTTGTGATTTTAATAAATTATTTCCATAACATAAGACTGCAAGTTCTTCACAAATAATTGGCTGCCTTTGAAATTGATGCACCGTAGGTAGAGAGGTGTTTCCTGGTGCTTTGAGCATCTGCCAAACTTGCCTTAACATTGTTCAGTGTTCATTGTTTAAGTTTTTGTACTCAATTGCAAATAACAACGCCCCATTTTTATAAATGGATTAGAATCAAATTGTGTTTTTTCCCCAAGAAAACTGGCAGTTTTCCCCCAAGAAAGAAAATTGCAAACGTTTACACTTTCATGTGCCTCTTCCAGGGTAAAATGATCTTTCTTTACTACCTCTCTGCACCATGTAGCTATGTAGCCAATCTTTTAATATTTTCTTGCATTTCAATTCTTTCTTTGCCTTGTCAACTCTATCTCTACTTCATGCTTGTCAAAAGAGGCAGAATGTAAAACTTAAGCATAGATTTTGTCTTCTAGCTCTGTCATCCTTCACCATCACCCAACTACCAGAAAGGATCTTGTAACATTTGCAAGACTGAAAATTTGACCTTCTCCTCCTCCTCCTTCTTCTTTTTTTTTTTTTGGCTCTGTATTTTGGACCTATACTTTTTGGATTTCTGCAGGTTTTTGAAGGTCTTAGTAGTAATTTTAATTAGCTAACTACTTTCTGTTCATGACCAATTTGTACCAGATTAAAGATGAGGCTCTTTCTGATGAAGATGAATGTTTTTCCCATGGAAAGGACATTGGTGAAGATGAGGACGTGGGTGAGTGCAGAACCAGTGAGCAAGGCAAAAAGGCAAAGCAGCCTCAGATTGGATATGTGTTTTAAATATATGAATAATGAGTTTTTTCAGCAGTCTAAACTCTGGGAAGATTTTTAATGGTTCATAATCCCCCTTTCTTTTCTTTTTTATTGATACATAATAGATGTACATATTTTGGGGGTACATAAGATAATTTGATACATTGATATAATCAGATCAAGGTAATTGGAATAGCTGTCACCTTAAATATTTATCTTTTCTTTATGCTAAGAACATTTGGATTACTTTCTTCTAGCTATATGGAAAGGTACAATAGATTAATGTTGACTATAGTTGCCCTACGGATCTCATAAACACTAGGCCATGTTTCTTCTGTCTGCATATTCGTACACATTAATCAACCTCTCTTCATCTCCCCCCTCCCACTTCCATTTCCCAGCCTCTGATAACCACCAATATATTCTCTATTTTCTTAAGATCCACTTTTTTAGTTCCCACATGTGAATGAGAACATGCAATATTTGTCTTTCTGTGCTTGGCTTATTTCACTTAACATAATGAGACCTCTAGTTCCATCCATGTTGCTGCAAGTGATAGGATTTCATTTTTTATGGCTAAATAATATTCCATTGTGTATACGTACCACATTTTCTTTATTCATTCTTTCACTGATAGATGCTTAGGTTGATTCCAAATCTTGGCTATTGTGATTAGTGCTGCAGCAAACATTGTAGTACAGATATCTTTTTGATATATTGATTTCCTTTCTTTTGGATATACAATTAGTAATGGAATTTCTGGATCAAATGGTAGTTCTATCTAGTTTTTTGAGGAACCGCCATACTGTTTTCCATAATGGTTATACTAACTAACATTCCCACCAACAGTGTATGAGGGTTCCCCTTTCTCCATATCCTTGCCAGCATCTTTTATTCCCTCTCTCCTTCATACCAGGCTTCCTGAACCTTGTCCACACTCTGGGCCACCTTCACCTTCCACTCATGCCCCGCCCTGCTGCAATCTGGCCTCTGTGCTCACTGCTCCCTGAAATGGTGTCCACCAGTGGCACCCGTGACTCTCTTGGTGTCAAATCCAATGGGTAGTTTCCAGTTAATATCCTGTGGGCCCTTTTTACAGAAGAGGATGATGTTCACAGTGTCTTCTTCTCAAACCTTTTTCTTTTCTGGTTTCTGAGATGCCGTGATTTTTCTTGTGTTCCTTCTACATCTGTGGCCTCTCCTCAGTCTCTCCTTCACTGGCTTCTTTTCTTATACTCCCCTTTCAAGCTGGAGCTCCCCAGACCCATGCTTTGGTCTCTTCTCTTCTCACTCTGTACCTCTAGGTGATTTTATTCATGAGTGAATTTATAATGGAATTTGTTGTAAGAATCTCTTAAAGTCTAAGTATTCATAATAATAACATGTTAGAAATAGTAATCATAGAAAAAATTAACAGATTTGTTGCTTTAAATGACTTACCCCTTTGTAGTACATGTGTTTGAGAATTTCAGAGTAAAAAACCCCCCTTCAGTGTAGTTATCGTCTTGTTTCATAGCAATACAACCAGTGTAAAAGTTGAGAAGCAGAAAATAGGTGACGGGGGAATGCTGATTCTGTGGAAAGTGTAGGTAAGTCACCAAGGCCAAGTTCATGTAAGCAGGGGGACAGTGGACATGGGCTCATGAACTAGACACAGACCTCCCCACAGCTAAGCAGGAGACTCTGATCCCATGGCCCCTCCCTCACTGCAACAGCTGATTGGACTGGTGGGCATGGGCCCAAGGGCAGTCAATCAGTAGGCCTAGGCTCAAACCAGTGAGCTGGCTAATCTGGCTGCTCTCAGGAGAATTTGAACTGAGACAGAGAGGACTGAAGCTGTAATTTGGTAGTATGTGCTGGAGGTGAAAAGTCATGAAAAGTCATGTAGACTCAGGGCCTGGGCAGCCATTATTGGCCACATGGCAGGAAAGGTGATAAAAAGCAGAAGCAGAGGAGCCAATAAGTGACAGGAGAACAGGGCAGACGGTAGTTAAAGGCTGAGCATCACAAGAAGGTGATAAGAAGGGATGAGGGTGGCTCGGTCTGTGTTGCCTCCATTCTAGTGGCTTCTCCCACTGCCCCCTTCTCCCCAGCCCAATTCATTCAGTCGTTTTGGGGCTTCTGCTTCCAAGCAGTCTTTCAGCAAGGGCCTTCCCCATGCTCCCACTGCCTGACCTTCCTAGGTTCATTGAGCCAGTCTTTGAGCCTCTCACAGCCAGGTTGAGGATAAGGTCTGGAGCCAGACTGGCACAATCACTAGAGTCCAGACTTGCAGGGACACAGCTAAGAGGCCAGGGGCGGGAAGCCTGGGAGCCCAAGCTTGTGCCTGGCACTTGGTGCAATGGAGTCTTGTGTAGAGGCTACGTTGTCCCTGCAGATGGCCTCCTGAGAGCCCCAAACACCAGCATCTAACAGCACCATTCTTTAGTTTCCTCAGAGAAGGCCTGTACTGTGACGACCATTAAACCAGATGCAGTGGCCCATGGAAAGACTGATGAGATTATTATGAAGGTAAGAGAGACACTTACCCTGCATGACTGTCCTCATGTTCTCTGTGGGGGACAACAGGGAGGAACCCTGGGCAGTGGCATCCTAGTGCTGAAAGAAGACTTTGAAGGAGTTGTAACTCAAATTCCATTCAAGTAAATTAAAATGTTAAATGTGATTGGGGCATAAACTGTGGGCATGATGGTCTCCACGGCTTTTAATGTTGCCCTATCTTTATTTTTTACCTTTCAACTAAGTGACAAATAATAGAATATTATTAGAATATATGTAGAATCTATATCGCCATAGAGTAATAAATGCTATGATGAAAGGATAAAGCAAGATGAGAGGGCAGAGATGGCAGGAGGAGGCATTATATTGTGGGTGGTCAGGAGAGGCCTCCCTGAGAAGGTGAGTTGTGAACTGGCAGTGAGGAAGAGGCCATCTGGGGAATTGTGTTTCAGTCGGAGGAAATAGCCAGTTCAAGAGCCTGGAGGCAAAGAGGCCATTGTGGCTCTCAGGGAGGAGATGAAGTCACAGATAGGTGTGTTGGGTTATGGGGAGTTTGAATTTGGCTGTGTCCTGCACACCGACGGTGGACATTGAACCTGGGCTGATCTGACTTTGGAAAAGCCCCACCTCCCTGCATCCCCTCAATGCAGGTGGGTTCCTGGCCCTGATCCCTCCTGGCTGCTTCACAGTTGGGACACTGTCAGCATTTTAATTATAGCTCCCAGTTCTCCATGGTTTACAGCTCAACCATAACACAGGCCCTGGGCAACATGTGGCACCTCTAAGTGGTTTACTTGCTCACCATTTCTATATTTACTGCCATTTAATGCTTGTTGGCCAAGTTTTCAGAGAGAAAAAGAAGGAGAAATTACAGGGCAGCAGGGAGGTGGTTAAGTTTTGTGTTTTTGATTTTGGTTTTAAACACACAGACCTATTTTCAGTTGTTTTCTGAGATTATTTCCCAGCCCTTAAAGGTTACAGGGCAGCTGTTGGTGTATTCTGTGATAGTGCTCCCTTCTAAGCAAGAGAGCGGAATCCCTTGCAAAGCTGCCCTCTTCTCTTTAAAGTGTGTGGGTGCTTCCTGGTGAGAGAGCTGGGTTTAAAAGACACCCTGTGCTGAGTGTGTGACTAAGAGACAAAGGAATCAATTACTTAATATTTCACATGATATGGGCTGGGCTTCAGGCCAGGGGTTCCCACTCCCTATGCCTGAAGATGGGATCCCCTCTGAGACCTCCTGCCAAGGGCTCTGCTGGGCTTCTCAAACTTTCGCGTGTCCATGAATCACATGGGGAGTGTGCGGAAATGCAGCTTCTGATTCTGTGTGTGGGACTGGGGCGGGACCTGATATTCTGCATTTCCAATCAGTTCCCAGGTGCTGGAGATGCTGCCGGTCCAGGAATCACACTTTGAGCAGCAAGGATTTTGACCAACGCTGTCCAACTGAAATATTATGTAATATAAACCATGCATGTAATATAACATTTCGTAGTTGCCACATCAAAAAGTTAAAAAAGAGGTGACATTAAATTTAATAAGATATTTTATTTAATCTAATTTATCCCAAATAGTATCATTTCAATATATAATCAATATAAAATACTGAGAGGTTTTACATTTTTTCTGTAATAAGTCTTTGAAATCTGGTGTTTGTTTTATACTTATAGCACATCGCAGCTCAGACTAGCAACATTTCGAGCACTTATGTGGCTGGTGCTTCCTGGTTTGGAGGGTGCATATCTAAATCTGGCTTGAATACCTCTGGTGATAGGGAGCTCATTATCTTCTAGGAAGTCCACCCAATAGCTGCATGATCTGAGTTGCGAGTTGACCAACTCAGATGGAAAGACCCAGCTTCACTATCTGGGTCCCCAAGCCAACTGGCATTCTCCGTGAGTCCAGGAGCTCACATCCTCTGCCCTCAGATAGGACACAGCAGCCCTGAAATGGCTTCTGTGGTGGTTCTTTTTTTTTTTTTTTTCAGCATATTATGGGGATACAAATGTTTAGGTTACATGTATTGCCTTTGTCCCACCCGAGTCAGAGCTTCAAGCATGTCCATCCTCCAGACAGTTCGCACTGAATCCATTAGGTGTGATCTTAATCTCTGCTTTTCTTGTTGAAGAACCTGGCTCAGAGACTCTCAGTGATATCCTCAAGGAGACTCAGCCAGGAGATTGTAGAGCTGGGACTAGAAGTCAGGACTTTGAAACCTCTTCTCTCTCTGCTGTAAGAGGCTCTGGTTCCTCCAGCGAGACGTGGTTTCAGAGGACCTTCTAAGTCCACGCACATTCCTGCAGACACGCCTACTTCTATTTGTGTGGTCAGTTACACATTTATAGATTTGCGTATGTTGAACCATCCTTGCCTCTCTGGGATGAAGCCCACTTGGTCATGATTTTTTTTTAATAAGCACCTGAATTCAGTTTGCTAGGATTTTATTGAGCATTTTTGCATCTATATTCATAACAGATACTGGTCTGTAGTTTTCTTTTTTTGTTGACTCCTTTCCTGGCTTTGGTATCAGGGTGATACTGGCATCGTAAAACGTGTTAGGGCGGATCCCTTTCTTCTTCATGTTGTGGAATAACTTCTGCAGGATAGGCATCAGTTCTTCCTTGTATGTCTGGTACAATTCAAGTGTGAAACCATATGGTCCAGGACTTTAATTTTTGGAAGGTTTTTTATTGCTGATTCAATTTTGGTACTTGATATTGGTCTGTTCAGGAATTCTGTATCTTCCTGATTGTGCCTGGGGAGGCTGTGTGTTTCTAAGAGTTTGTCCATTTCCTCCACGTTTCCAAGTTTATGTATGTAGAAATTTATATAGTATTCATAGATGATATTTTGTATTTCCATGCTATCAGTTGTAATTTCTCCTCTTTCATTCCTGATTGACCTTATTAGAGTCCTTTCTTTTCTGCTTCTGGTTAATCTAGTGAAAGGCATGTCAATTTCATTTATCTTTTCAAACAACTAACTATTTGTTTTATTAATCTTCCATATACCTTTTCTGTTATCAATTTCATTTACTTCTGCTCTGATCTTGGTTATTTCTTTTCTTCTGCTGGGTTTGGGATTGCTTTGCTCATCCTATTCCAGTTCTTTGAGACAATTCATTACATTGTGATCTTCCCATCTTGTGGATGTAGGCATTTATGGCTATAAGTTTTCCTCTCAGGACTGCTTTAGCCGTGTCCAACAGATTTTGATAGGTTGTGTCCCTTTTTTCATTTAGTTCTAAGAATGTTTTGATTTCCATCTTAATTTTCTCCTTAACCCAATAATCCTTCAGCAGTAGTTGTTTAGTTTCCATGACTTTGTGTAGACATACATGTTTCTGTTGGAGTTAAGATATATATTTTTATTAGCACAAAGGTACATCACAACTTTAATTATCTAAAGGCCTTAATCAAGCCTGTGGCTTCGCAATAACCAGCCCTCCATGTCAGCTGTTGATGACAGTGACTCAAAAGTTACATTTGGGATTGGGGTCTTTGTGAAGTGAAAATTCTGACTGGCTTTTAGAAGAAGCCATGACAAAGAGGAGTCAGTTTCTATCCCTAGTACTTTTTGTTCAATAAAAATCCATAGTCTCAAAATATAAAATTCTTTGTGCCTTGATTTACTAAAGCATAGCAGAGCCCCAGCCTGAGATGGCGCTGAACGCACCATGAGTCGTGGGCATAATGAGATCTGTCAAGAGACCCAGCTCTGCACTAAGGGTCTATTCACATGGGAATCCAAGGAGCTTTGGTGGGAGGGTAGAGGGTCTGAGTTATGGGAAGAGAATGTTGGAATTTGCTACTTTATTAATTACTATTACTGGTAGCTGGAGCACAATGAGGCTTGAGTTTCCCAGAAGCTGGGGGAGGCAGATACAGTGGGCAGAGCAGGCAAATAACAGCAGGCATAAAGTAAAGGGGGAATATATGCTAAATACCACTAGAGCTAACTTCAGAAAGCAGGAAGAGTCTCAGGTAACTAAATCCAAAGTGAAGGGACTTAAAGAGAAGTTAAATACAGTGGAATGAAAATGTGGTCAACATCGTTAGACACACAGTGAGATACCACCACACACCCAACAGAATCGATAAAATTAAAAGTTAGCAGTTCCAAGATGTAGTAAGGATGTGGAGTAACTGGAACTCTTATATACTACTGAATGTGAATTGGCACAACCACTTTGGAAAATTCCTTGGCAGTGTTATCATAATACCTCGTGATACCTCATGATCCAACAGTCTCATCCCTAGGTAATAAAATAAGTGTATATTCCAGTTTCCAGTCCAAGGAGCTTGGGAGTCATCAGTCTGTCCTAAAAACAATTCAAAAGCTGAAGAAACAAAAACCAACAACTCTTCCTTGATCTGGCAGAGAAAGTAGGTGACAGGGCAAAGTGTTGCCCCTAAAATTCGAGACAGACAGACACACAAATACAGAGATCAGAACTTACAAAAACAGAACAAAGTAGAAACCTCCCCAGGACCCAGTACCAGCTCAAGAAAGCCTCACCTGCAGCTGACACATTGCTGGAGGCTCCATGTGAATAAGTCTGACAGTTAAACACTCCAAGGAGGCCCAGTCAGAGGGGGACCCACATTTTGTGAGTTTTACCTCTAGGAGTCCTACCAGGTTGTTACAGGTACTATTAGAGAAAAATCCTGCAGTGCTTCCCACAAGGAAGCCAGAGAGCATCTGTTCTTAACAAAGGTCTAACCCACTGGACTTTTATCAGAGTCTGAATGTCTTAGGGGAAGAGGAAGAGAAATTCCCAACTCTAGCCCACTCTTTCCATCCTGTTCCACCTAAGAGGTCGGGCAAGGAGACTGAGAAGCACATGGGAAGGTCACAGCTCAAGGGCACAGGCTCCCCAAGAGACTGAGCCCTACTGTGGAACTACAGAATGCCTCCCCTCCCCCAAAACCATATGGTCACACCACTTAGAGGCCCATTTACTGGAGATCCTTTTACCCAGGACATCATGTCTGGCTTCCCAAAAAAATTATAAGGCATACTAAAAGGCAAAATTAAAATAAAATAAAATCACAGTTTCAAAAAATAGATCAAGTATCAGATACAGATCCATATATGGCAAGAATGTTGCAATTATCAAACTGGAAATTTAAAGCTACTAGGATAAATATGCTAAGGGATCTAATGAAAAAAGCCAACAGCATGAAAGAACAGATGTGTAATGTAAAAAGATGGATCTTCTAAGAAGGAATAAAAAAGAAATGCTAGAGATCAGAAGCAGAGTAACAGAAATGAAGAATGCCTTTGACAGGCTCATTACTAGACTGGACACAGATGAGGAAAGAATCTCTGGGCTTGAAGACACAGCAGCAGAAACTTTCAAAACTGAGAAGGAAGAGAAAGGACTGAAAAAAATAGAACAGAATATCCAAGAACTGTGGGTCATCTGTAAAAACATACATATAATGGGAATACAAGAAAGAGAAGAAAGACAGAAAGGAACAGAAGACATGCCGGAAGCAATAATGACCAAGAATTTCCAAAATGAATGTCAGACACCAAACCAGAGATCCAGGAAGCTCAGAGAACACCAAGCAGGATAAATGCAAAAAAGAAAAAAAAAACCCATACAGATACATATCCCCCAGGCACATCATATTTAAAATGCAGAAAATCAAAGATAAAGCAAAAATCTTGAACGAAGCCAGGTGGTGGGGTATGGGGCAAACATTTATCGATAGAGGAACAAGGGTAAGAATTTTGTCAGATTCTCCTCAGAAACCATGCAAGGAAGAAGAGAACAGAGTGAAATATTGGATGTGTTGAGAGAAAATAGCCACCAATCTAGAACTCTATTTTCTGTAAAATTATTCCTAAAAAGTGAAGAAGAAATAAAGACTTTCTCAGACAAACAAAAACTGAGGGAATTTGTTGCCAGTGGACCTACCTAACAAGCAATGTTAATGGAAATTCTTCAGAAAGAAGGAACATGATATAGGGCAGAGACCGGGATCTACATAAAGAAAAGCAGTGTATTGGTGAAAGAATAAGTAAAGGAAAAATGAAAACTTTTATTTTTCTTAATTGATCTAACAGACAAGTTTCTTTACGATAATAGTAGCAACATGCATTCAGTGTAAGTAGTGTGTGTATGTGTGTGTGTGTGTGTTTACGTGTGTATGCTCATGTCTATATGAAATGAATGACAGCCATGATACGAGGGACAGGAAGAAAGAAATAGGAATTTTTTTATTATAAGGTACCTGTACCATCCATGAAGGGGTACAGAGTTATTTGAAAGTTGCCTTGGATTAGTTGCAAACTCTAGAGCCACCACTAAAAAATGTTTAAAAAAGAAATATCTAAAGAAATGAGAAAAAGTGGAATCATGTCAAATGATTAATTAAAACTTCAAAAGGAGCACATGTACTCACCATCAAATTGGTATTAACGGATCAACACATAAGTGCACATATAAGAGTTACATCTATTAGATATTGGGCAGGGGGGAGGGGGAGGAGGGAGGAGGGGACGCGTATATGTGTACACAAAGAGTGCAATGCGCACCACACAATGGGATGGACATATTTGAAATTTCCCTCTTTACAACAGAATCTGTCAAAGCCCAAGGCCTCCTGCCCCAGA
>CAUYSK010124245.1:0-15880 GCA_963575035.1 Avahi laniger | reverse complement strand
CACGGCCCCTGAACTTACCCTTCCCCCTTCCCAGGGCATATAAGCAAGCACCCGACAATAAACGCTGAGGCTTGATCAGAACTTTGTCTTGCCTCCATTTTGTGTGTCTCTTGTCCCATCTCTCTCTCTCTCTCTCTCTCTCCCTCCCCTTTTTCTCTTCACCGGCAGGTAGTGAGCCCCTTGCCACCCCACGCTGTATGTCCCGCGGGTCGGGACATTTTCCCTCACCTCCATCCCACTTCCCAAATTGCCTTTCATATTTCCATTTTACAGACTGTTTCCCATGAAGTCCTGGGATTATTTCTTAATACTTTGAGTCAGTACGATTTTGACATAGAATTTTTAAATGGTCTCTATTGCTAGTAAAGATTTTGAAATTTAGTATATCTAAAGCCAGTTTATTCTTCTACTTTATTACCTTATACACTTTAAGACTACATTCAACGTATACTCTTCCTTCCTCCAGTCAATCAGTAAATACATTCTTAAACTACTCCCTGGTACACTTCTTGCCAGGCCCATGGAACTCTTAATTAAAATTTCTTACCCTATAATGTCCAGTATTTATAGAAAGAATGGCACATCTTTAAAATACTATACCTGGAAAATCACAAATTTGATAAAAACTATAAATTCAGAGTTAAGGAAGCTCCAATTTCAAGCACAGGATTAATATCAACAAAGCTAAATCAATGCACATCATAAATCACCCAAAATCTGTGACAAGTAGATATTAAAAGCAACCAGAAATAAAAACATGGAGAATCAAAGATAGGGATGTCAGCAAAACTTTCACTGGAAAGTCATACAAGTGAAAAGAAAACGTAGCAACATTTTTAAAGCATTGAAAGAAAAAAATAAAATGGTCAAGATAGAATTTTATACTGAGGCAAATATATTTCAAAAATGAAGGCAAAAAAATATTTTTTCAGACATTCAAAAGTTGAAACAATCCATCATGAGCAGACTTACACTGCAAGATGCTAAAAGGAATTCTCTCAAAACATGCACCAAGTCACCAGACGGGAATCCAAATTTAGTCATAGAACAGAGCAAGAAATGATGACTTCATTGGTGGATAGATGAGATATATGAAATAAATACATTTCTTGCTTTTTAACTGTCTTTAAAAGATGATCAACTATTTAAACAAAAATAGTAACAATCCATTGGGTAAAATGCATGATGACATTATTCTAAAGGTTGGGTGGGGAGACACGGAAGTATACAAGGATGAGGATATTAAACTATAGGATAAGTCTTATAATATCCCCTAAAGGTAGATTATGATAAGGCAAAGATGTATAGTATAAATTATAGAACAACTACTCAAGTAAAACAAAAAGTCATAGTTGCTAAGCCAGCAAAGGAGATAAAATGGAGTCATGCAACTTATCCAATTATTCTTCAAAAAACAAAGGGAAAAAAAGGAAAAGAGAAATGAAGAAGAAATGAAATAAATAGAAAACAGACACCAAGATGATAAATTTATATCTAATCATATCAATAATCACATTAAGTTAAATTGCCTAAATATATCAATTAAAAGACAGAGATTGTTCAATTTGATATCTATATGCACAAATTAAAAAAAAAACCTTTAATATATACTTTTCACCATATAAAAAATAACTCAAAATGGAACATAAAACTTAATGGAAAATCTAAAATTTTTAAGCTTTTGAAGAGAACGTAGCAGAAACCTTTGTGACCTTGGATTAGATGGGCAAATAACAAATTGAAAAATTGGACTTTGCTAAACTCAAAAACTTTTTTTCTTCAACAAATGCTGTAAAGACACTGAAAGACAAACTAAAGACTTTTTAAAAAATTGCCAATTACATGTATAATAAAAGGCACTCATAGTATATAAAGAATTATCAAAACTCCAGAATAAGAAAAAAAGATCCAATTTAAAAATCAAACTGTTCAACAATTTGAACAGATACTTCAACAAAGATGATTTTCAGATGCCAAATAAGAACTGGAAAAGAGGCTCCACCTCATCAGTCATTAGGGAAATACCAATTAAAACCACAGTGAGACACTGTTGCACACCTACAGGAACAGCTAAAATTTAAAAGACTTACCATATTAATTGTTGGAATGGAGGAACTCAAACACTGCCGCTGTTGTTGTGACATGTAATTGTGCTGAATGATAGAATCCAGACAAAGAAAGTATACACTGTGTCATTCCATTTATATAAAATTCTAGGAAATGCAAACCACTGGGTAGTGGTGGAAAGATCAACGATTTCCTGGGGATTGGGTGGGAGGGACGGAATGGGAAGGAGGAGATGATAACATAACGCACGAGGAAACAGGAGGAGGAATGTACAATGTCAGCATCTTTATTACTGTGACAGTTTTGTGGGTGTAGATGTATACCATGATGTCAAACTGTACAGTTTAAACATATACAGTTTATTAAATTTCAGGTATACCACAATTACGCTGACCAAAAAAAATACATAATGTAATTCACATGATTTTACTTGTTTTTCTAAGTTAAGACATTATTCTCCCTCCTTTCTCAATGAAGTAAAATAACCCATATTAGAAAATAAATTAAGGGAATTTTTCTGAGTTTTGCCTAGGAAATTTTTGTAACTGGATTTTTTAAATGTTCTTTGGCATAAAATTTCATAAACGTTTATATTTACTGGTAATAATAATTATATATCTAACATTTTTCTTTTTCTTTTTTAATTTGAGCAATGCTAAAACATGCATATTGAATCAAATATTCTAAAGGTCAGGTTTATTACCATCATATGTTAGATATTATTTCATAATATCTAATTGTCTTTATTCTGAATAAATTGGTGTGCCCTAATGTACACAAATGTGGTGAAAAGTTAAGACATTAAGTGTTAGAACTTGGAAGGGTTAAGAATTCTAAATGTCTTTATGATAAAGCTCCACACATTATTAGATCCTCAGGGCAGCTACTAATACTCATTTTCATTTTAAAGCCTAGTCCTGTAATTTTTTTTTCTTGAGGTAAGATTTTTAAATGTAATCATGCAATCTAAAGCAGCATGTGCTGGCATCTACCTAAGGAACTCATTTACAGAGCCCTGCCATTTGAACAGCAGAGAGCTAAGTTCCCTGAAGTGTCTCTAAGCATTTCAGGCTCAATGAGTCAAGACTAAATAAAATTCAGCTTCTGGGAAAACAAACACCTGCCAGATAAACCTACTGATGGTGGTTAACCCTTAGCAATCCTGTCTTATCTCCATGATATTTCCAGATTATTGCATTTAAATTTCAACTGTAGCAAACTGCAATGGGATACTCCATCTGAAAGAATAGGATGTATCTTGATCATTTCGTGTTGTTATGTGAGAAGAGAGCATGAGGGAATCCAGTCAGAATACCAATGGAGGGAATGATGGGAAATTACGGGAAGAGGAAATCATATTCTGATAAATCTACAACTCTCAAAAAATACTTAGGGGAGCTCATGCTGGCTTTTTAACCTCACTACTAGGATAGTATTCAAAGTGATAAGTTACTTTCACTAAATATTAATTGAACCATGCCCCTTCATTATACTTCTTTTTTGTACACATGAGAATAAAATTCCTGCACAGCAGGAATTCATTGCACATAAAATAAAATTCATTCTTTAGCCAAGATAGAGAGCTGTATGGTGAATGAGAAGATTTTCCCACTAAATGATTTTATATCTAAGGGACAGGGAGGGTCAGCTAGCTTTCCTTTCCTAAGCAAAATTAAGTGAGAGGAAGTCTCTATGCATTAGAACTCCTCCATAGATGAAAGGGAAGAGGAACAAAATAGCAGGAGAGAGACGGCAGAGCATGTGGGAATGTGAAAGAGGGCAGGTTGCAGTCTCTGCTTGTCCCCAAACTCCACGTCCTCAAATAACGTGGTATGAGATAGCACCAGCTCTTCTGGACAAAGAAGGCACCGAAGTTACATGAAAGTAGATCCTTCCCCTTGCAGGAGATCATCTCAACGTGGACAAAGAAATGGAGCCATCAAACAAATGGCAGCATGATCCTGTCTGATGGTCTCAGAAACGCAGCTGACTTTCCCATGAGTATCAACAACACAGAGGGATTCCTGCCAAACGTGATCCATTACCAGACTATCTATAGTTTTCTTTTTTTTTAAAGCAAATCATTGGAAGTCCTCCCCAAAACAGAAGGCAATAAGATGTCAGCGATGACAATCCGCAGAGAAGAAATAGGGACCAAATGCTCACTGACCCTTTCCTTATATCATGTTGCCAGAAGTTCCCCTTAGACTTGGGTGTCAACCCAAGGCAAAGGAGGGAGAGAGATGAACCTTCGAGAGGCAAGACAATTCTTGTGTGAAGATGAAATCCAAATGATCTGAGCTGTGAACTCGATGTGGATTTTTAACATCCTGAGACTTTTAATAAACAAAAAGAAAATAGAAAAATATCACAGAATTTGACTGAAAATATCATTAAAGAGACAAAACGAATTTCCCCGAATAGATTGGGGTGTGGAGAATGAACTATTTTTTTCTTCCATTCTAGGGAAAACATGGCATCCAGAAATTTTACATGCTGAACGTCCCCCTTTTTGGCAGTCACGGTATCCTCAAGAACAGTAGCTTTAGTTCAGACCTTCTAGACCCTCCTAACAGGCCACAGGTCTGTATCCTTCAGTCTCAGCTCTCTCCAACCTATTGCTCACACAGGGTTTGCAATTTATCTTATGGGTAATAATTGAGATGTAAATCAAATAGTTGTGTTTTGTTTTGCCTTCTTTTAAAAAGGCTCATGATTAGTTTTTCTTTGTTTTATGTAATAAATGTTAAGAAACCTACTGAAATTAAAAGTATGAATTAAAAGCCTTTAGGATATATTTCTCTCCATTTCATGTTGAATGTGCATTAAACAATCTGTGTACAGAAAAAACATTCATTGCACCCACTCTTGCTTTGGAATTCTGTGAAAATTTGAAAAATCAGAAATAATATTTACATCAATATGAAGAATGTGCTAAGTAAATTTTAATTTCTCATATATTTAACCTACCTAGAAAAAGTTGTCTGTAGAGGTACATGACATAAAATTATCATAAATATTTATGCTACTTGTTCATTCATTTAATTTTACTTTTTAAATTTGACTTATTTAACTTTTAATTTTTAAAACATTTTAAGTTTAATTTGTAACCATAAAAGAATTGCAAAATCAGTACAAAGAATCCTCATATGCCATACACCCAACTCCCTCAAATGTTAATATCTTGTATACTGAGAGTACAATTATCAAAACCAGGAAGTTAGAACTGATACAAAACTGTTAAGTGATTAATCCAGAGATCACATGCAAATTTTGTCAAATATCTTCCTACTGTCTTTTTTCTGTGCCTAAATGCATTTAATCGTCCTCATTAGTTCTATTTATTTTGGGATATTTCTCAGTCCTTTCTTTCTTCTATGCTCTTGACACTTCTGAATAGTACTGGTCTTCTGTACTATGCCTCTCTATTTTTATTTTTCTGTTTTTGTTTGTTTCATGATTTAATTCAAGGTATACATTTTTGTATAATTTATTTAAAAATATTTGTGATACATTCTTTTATATTTATCTACCTTCAAGCTAACCTAAAAAGTTATAATATATTGCATTTAGCCTTTTCATTTAAATGTGCTGGAATGAAAAAAATTATTCTCTGTGGATTCAGGATATTAATTAGCCCTTTGTCCCATATATAGTTTGCAAATATTTTCATCCCTTCTGTAGGTTGTCTATTTACTGTGTTGATTATTTCCTTTTTTGCACAAAAACTTTTTAGTTTAATTAAGTTCTATTTATTTATTTTTGTTGTTGCTGCATTTGTTTTTGGGGTCTTAGGCATAAATTCTTTGCCCAGGCCAATGTCTAGAAGTTTTTCCTGCATTGCTTCTAGAATTTTTATGGGTTCAAATCTTACATTTAAGTGTTTAATCCATCTTCGTTTAACATTTGTTTATAGTGAGAAATAGGGATCCAGTTTCATTCTTCTGCATGTGGATATCCAGTTTTCTCAGCTCTATTTATTGCATAGGGCATCATTTCCCCAGTGTATATTTTTGTCTCCTTTGCCAAAGATCAATCATTCATAGCTATATTGTTTTATTTCTAGGTTTTCCATTCTGTTCCCTTGGTCTATGTATCTACCTTTATACCAGTCCCATGCTGTTTTGGTCACTATAGACTTGCAGTGAAATTTGAAGTCAGGTAATGTGACGCCTCCAGATTTGCTCTTTTTGCTTAAGATTTATCTGTCTATTCAGAGTCTTTTTGGGTTCCTTATGAAGTTTAGAATTATTTTTTATAGATCAATAATAATGATGTTGAAATTTTAATGAGAATAGCATTGAATCTGTAAATCACTTTGGGCAGTATGGACATCTTAACAATGTTGATTCTTCTAGTCCATGAGCATGTGATGTTTTTCTGTGTTTGTGTCATCTACGATTTCTTTCGTCACTGTTTTGTAGTTCTCCTGGTAGAGATTTTCACCTCTTGAGTTAAATATATTCCTAGGTATTTATTTTCTTTGTAGTTACTGGAAATGGTATTGAGTTATTAATTGAACTCTGTTTGACTGCTTTAGTATATAGAAATGTTATTGATTTGTATACATTAATTTTGTAAACTGAAACTTTGTTTAATTTATATATCAATTCCATTAGTCTTTTGGTGATGTTTTTAGCGTTTTCTAGGTATAAAATCACATCATCAACAAACAGGGATAGTTGATCTCCTCTTTCCCTATTTGGATGCCATATATTTCTTTCTCTTACCTGATTTCTCTGGCTAGGATTTCCAAAACTATGTTGAATAGAATAGAAGTGGTGGGCTTCCTTGTCTTTTTTTGGTTCTTAGAGGGAATGCAGTCAGCTTTTCCCCATTCAGTATGATGTTGACTGTGAGTTTGTCGTATATGGTTATTTTATTATTAATATTTTGAGGTATGTTCCTTCTATACTTAGTATGTTGATGGTTTTTATCATGAAAGGGTGCTGATTTGTATTGCATGCTTTTTCTGAGTCTATTGTAATGATCAAATAATCTCTGTTTTTAATTCTTTTTTGTAGTGAAATATCTTTATTGATTCATAGAGTATATTAGTATGACAGTATATTAAAGTATGATAGTATATTAGTATGATAGTATATTAAACTATCTTTGCATCCCTGGGATGAATACCACTTGGTCATGGTGGATTACTTTTTTGATGTGCTATTGAATTTAGTTTGCTAGTATTTTGTTGAGAATTTTTACATCTATGTTCATAAGGGATATTGGTCTGTAGTTTTCTTTTTTTGTTGTGTCCTTTCCTGGCTTTGGTATCAGGGGAATACTGGCTTCATAGAATGAGTTAAGATGCATTCCCTGTTTCTTGATGTCATGGAATAGTTTTGGTAGAATGGGTGCCTATTCTTTGTAGGTCTGGTATAATTCAGCTGTGAATCTACCTGGTTCGGGGAGTTTTTCTTGGGAGAGTTTTATTACTGTTTCAATCTCATGGCTCGTTATTGATCTGTTCAGGATTTCTATTTCTTTCTGATTTAAGTATGGGAGGTACTGTGTTTCTAACAATTTATCCATTTCCTCTAGATTTTCTACTTTCTGTGAGGTTTTTATAGTATTCAGGGATGATATTTTGTATTTCTCTGGTATCAGTTGTATTGTCCACTTTGTTATTTCTGATTGAGCTTATTTGAGTTCTTTCTATTCTATTTTTGATTAATCTAACTAAAGGCCCATCAAATTTCTCAGTTTCTTTTCAAAGAAACAACTTTTTTTATTTCACTGATACTTTTTTTTTATTTCTATTTCATTTAATTCTGTTCTAAGCTTTGTTATTTCTTTTCTTGTGTCAGCTTTGGGATTGGCTTGTTCTTTTTCTATTTCCTTGAGATGTGATAATAGATTGTCAAATTGTGATCTTTCTTTCTTTTTATATAAGCATTTAAAGCTAATAACTTCCCTCTTAACATTGCTTTTTCTGTATCTGATAGACTTTGGATGTTTATGTTATGATTCTCTAAGTTCAAAAACTCTTTCATTTCTCTCTTAATTGTGTCATTGACACAAGGATCCTTCAGGAGCAGGTTGTTTAACTTTTGTGACTTTTTGTAGATTTGAGAAGTCCCCTTGGAGTTTATTTCTCATTTTATTCCACTGCGATCTGTGAAGTTAAATGGAATGATTCTGATTTTTCTGAATGTGCTTACACTTGTTTTGTTGGCTAACATCTTGGAAAATGTCCCATGTCTTGAGAAGAATGTATACTCTTCATTTTGTGGGTAGAATGTTCTGTGGATGTCTTTTAGATCCATTTCTTCTTTAAATCCAGTGTTTCTCTGTTGATTTTCTGCCGTGATGATCTGTCCTGTTCTGTCAGTGGAGTGTTGAATTCTTCAGCAGTTATAATGTTGCTGTTTATTTCTTTGCTTATATCTAGTAGTATTTAATTTATGAATCCTTGATCTCCTGTGTTAGGTGTATATATATTTAGGCATATTATATCTTATTGCTGAATTGCTCCCTTTATCATTATATAATGACTTTGTCCTTTTTTTTTTTTCACCATTGTTGACTTGAGGTCTATTTTCTCTGATAGGAGTGTTGCTATTCATGCTTGCTGTTGTTTTTCTTTTGGGTGGAATATCTATTTTTTCATCTCTTTACCTTGAAATTATGAAAATCATTTCAAGTTAGATGAGTTCCTTGGAGACAGCACATACTTGAGGTATGTTTTTTCATCCATTCAGCCAGTGTAAATCTTTTAAGTTGCTGATCAAGACTATTTATGTTCAATGATAGTTTTGATGTTGAGATACTGTTCTGTTTACCATGTTAAGTGATACCTAGTTGCTTTGCTTTCTTCCTTGTGTTGCAAGGGTTTTTATACTGGTTCCTTCTCATCTGGGGCCCCTTCTCTCAGCTCAAAACAGATAACAGATGCAGTATACTTGTTTTCTTCTGCTGGGAACTGTGTTGGTCAATGAAGATAGGAATGGGTCTCTGGATGGCATGGGTCCTACTCCAGAACTTGCCAGGCAGGAGTTGGGTGGTTGCACTGTGAGCCTTTATCACTGCTGTGTCTCCTCTGTTCCCCTGTGGCTGTCACTGGGCTGCTGTGACAAGGCCAGCCCCTAGTGTCAGGTGTGAGTGAGAGCTAGGGCTGGTCCACAGGATGGGGCATGTATATGTGATAGAGGAAGTCTGCTGGGCATGGCACACACACATGCAGGCCTGGGTGACTGAGGTGCCAGGAGCATGGCTGGGATAAGGTGCACACAGGGCTCAGTGCACATGTAGCATTTAGCAGGTGCACAAGGTGTAGCGGGCCTTCATGATGGAGCAGGCTCATGGGGTGCAGGGTGGAGCCAGGCTCTGGTGCTGAGTGGGCAACTGGGCTACAGCTCATATGCACTATGGAGCGGGACCCCAGGACAGAGTAGACTCACAGGATGGGCACCCATGTGAGATGGAGCAGGACCATGGAACACAACACTAATGCAAAAAGGCCAGGATGGCTGTGAAACAGAGCATGCAGATGGGGCAGGACACATGCAGGGTGTGGCACCCAGGCCACCTGCATGGAACTGCACAGGTCTGTGGTGTGATCGTGTATAGTCTGCCCAGATGCAAAGGCAGAGGCTACGAGGGCCTTTGTCCCACTTAGGGCCTCTCAGGTAGCAGGGGTAGTGGTGGTCTAGCTGCCTCGACAGTGGGACAGTGTGCAGCAGGTGTCAAGAGCTATGGATGCATGCTCTGCCTGAGTCCATGGGAAGCACAGCTGAGCAGGATCACCCAGGGCACAGCAGCGAGCGCCAGCCCCATGTTCTTCTATTCTATTCAGCCACTGGGGATTCCGCAGCAACCCCCGGTGACTGCGGCAGGGATGAATGTCACCTGCCCATGAGAGTATGGGAGTGCTGGGATTCCCCACTCCCTCCCTGCAGGGCAGATGCAAAGGGCAGTCAGTGGTCACAGGTCCAACTCCTGGAACCCTAGGCCAAAGTAGCATTCCAGGGTTAATATGTTAAAATTGTGCCAGCTGGGACACTCAGGGTTTGCAAACCAACCATCCCTTCTCCCTGGAGCAACACATAGATTCCAGACCTAACTCTAACTTGCCCTGAGAGTTTTCATTTTCTTCCTTTTGGAATGCTCCCTCCATTAAGGTTTCTTTTGGAGCTAAGTTGTCTTGCTCTGAGGGCTCCCAAGCAACCAAGTGAAAAGGTCACCGGAAGGGAATCAAGCCTTCGACCAAGAGCAGTAGCTGAACCCCAAGTCAAGCCTATGGTTGACTGCAGTTGCCCTAGAGTCCCAGCTAAGGCCATGTGGGACAGAATGGTTCAGTAAATCCATAGGATTGTGAGAGACAGCCAGTCATCATTCTAAACCCTTAAGGAATAGTATGGTTGCTGCACAACTGAAACATGTCCTAAGTAAACTTTGATAGAAATCAATAGGAAAAATAGAATCATACAAGGAAATTGCATTTTTATCTGCAGCTTTCATCTTTAAATTCATGGTTACCCCATGTATTATAAGGTAATACAATTTTTTAATATGTATTTTTTCAATATATGTACATTTTCTTTAGTGGTACTTTAAGTTTTCCAAGGGTACCTAACTACATTTTTATTACTAATACCAATTATTAAATATTTTCCTAGCCTGTTTCATTTTGTAAGATTATAAAAGTTTGAAGTTACTAATTTTTTAAAAAGCAATATAAACCAACCAGCCAATAACTTAAAATATATTACTAATTTTAATTTTTAAAATATAGGAACTATTTTACATCATGACAAAGTAAAATGACTTTTCTCACCTTATATTTTATTCTTCTTATCTAATCACAAAGACAACTAAATATCAATTTAGTATTTAATGTAGAGGAGAATATTAATTTATATAAGAGGTTATCACTCTGACAAAAGGAAATGACACAATCTATTGAAACATCTGGTAAAGTTTTAAATATTAGCTTTACTAATGTGAATATTGATTCTTTCTGGCTTTTCACTTTATCCCTAATGTTGACCTTTTAGGCTTAATAGGACCAAAATAAAAAAAAAAATAAGACATAAACTAAATAAATCAGATTCTACCTCCAGCACAAGTATCAATATCTGCCATTTTGGCATATCTAAATAATTGTATACATGGCTCTAAAATCTATTATAATGCTCATTCTGTGAAACTCCTTGATTATTTAAAGCTATATCTTATTTTATTTTCACTGTGAAGATCAGATGTGGAGATAATCCAGAGCAAAGTTTTAGTGGGAAAAAAAACACTGCCTCTTATTTTTTCCACCAATGACCAGGTAAATTTTTATTACTTGTTCTTCCCATATTTTGTGTAATCTTACATCAAAGCAGGTTTTCAACTCTACTAAGTGACGCTTTATTGTATCTAAACGTGAATAAGACTTATTCTCTGCCCTTATTTGTTATTCTTACCTGACCATGTATATTTTGCTCACAGTTCCATTATCGCCACCATGATGACAGCTCCAATTTGTCTGTTTAGCTGCCATTTCCCCAATAGCATTCCATTAGTTCTTTAGATTGCCTCTTGTTTTCACCAAATCATCCTTTCTAGCACATTTCCTGTATACTTTACAAGTATTAAAACATGAGTACCAAAGTTATCAAAAAAAACAATAAATATTTTCTATGTATTTCAATACCAAAAATAGCTTATTCTCAGATTTAAATAATGCTGTTACACACATTGACTATTACCTATTCAGCCAAATATTCCAGCAAATTAACTTGTGGGCTATTAAAGTTTTTGAGAGAAGTTCATTAAGTAATGTAAAGGTATTTGCTAACTAAAGTTTTCTATTTTGTTTTCTTTAAGAAAAAAGTCTGTGACTGTTATAACATATATAAATAATACATCTTTAATCTTATTGAATATTTTTAAACTTTGATGATTTCAAAATTATGTGATCTATTATATTTTTATTTTGTCATTTTTATGACACATAATATTTTTGAACAGACAAAAAAATTATCTTGAACCAAACGGAATGCATGTAAGATATTAAGAGTATATATTTCCAGATAATTTTGCGACTCAGGATGTTAACTTTTTGAATGTTGAAACAGGAATCCCAAAGTCACGCACATGCCACTACTTCAGTTTCCACACATTTCTCTGCATCATGTTTAATATCATATAAATAATATTTTGTATAAATAGTGTCTCAAATGGGATAGACCATATTTTAAGTAAAATTTTTTGTATAAACTTGTAATCATTCTGACATTTATGCCATAGAATTCAATATATTTGCAGAAAAAGCATTTTTGATAAATTTTTCTTTAATTTTTTTCTATCAATTCCCTTCAATATTTTGACTGGAAGCACTATAAACATTATATCCAGAAGGAATAGGTTTTAAAATGCTCATTTTTTTCTAAATCTAGTTACCATTATAATTATTTGAATAGGAGGAATCAAAGTCACCATATTACATGAGATACAAAATTGAAGAATGACTACAAAACAAATTTAAATATTACTATAATTTACATCATCTGTATACAAATAGAATATTTGTATATAATATATTATATGATATAAATTACATAATTATGCATTTTATATAATATATATTACATAATTTATACACACCTATGAATATATGACTAGAAGTGATGAAAGTAGATCTTCTTGTTTGTTCTCATAATAATAGTATTTCATTTTTCACCATTAATTGAATATTTGCTGTAGATTTGTCATAGATGGTGTTTATCTTGTTTAGGATAATACCTTCTACTCCTACTTTGGAGACAGTTTTGAGCAGATATGGATGCTGGAGTTTTGTCGAGCGATTTTTTTCAAGTCTATTTAGATTATATACCAGATTTATCCTTAAATAAGTTTGAGGATAATTATTTTATATTTTGAAGCTATTTAGATAATAATGTTTTTCTTAAATTACATTTTCCGAATGTTTGTTTCTAGTATTTAGAACAACATTGATAGAACTGGAGAACACTTATGTTAACTGAAATAAGCCAAGCACAGAAAAATACAAATGATTTTTATAGATCAACCTTGTATCCTACAACACTGCTAAGTACAAATATTAGTTCTAGCAGCTTTTGTGTATATTCCACTGGATTCTCTACATAGACAATCCTGTCTGTACATAAATATGGTTTACCTTCTTTCGTTCAAGTTTTATCCATGTTGTTCTCTTTTGTTTGCCTTATTATGCTGGCCAGAATCCCCAGTAAAATGAAGAAGAGAAGTAGTGAGACCAGGCATCTTTTCATATTGTGATCTTAGGAGAAAATCATTCGGTCTTTCACCATTTTGTATGATTCTATCTCATAGATGCCTTTTATTATCTTGGAGATAAAGAATGAAGATTAAGATAAGATTTTATAAGAAGATCCCTTCAAATTCTAGTGTGCTCAGATCTTTCATCATGAATGAATGCTGGATTTTGTGAAATACTTTTTCTTCATACTTAGAGATTATCACATTATTTGTTAAATATTTCCACATGGTCAATTGCACTGATTAATTTTTGAATGTTAAATGCA
This sequence comes from Avahi laniger, assembly GCA_963575035.1. Taxonomy (NCBI): domain Eukaryota; kingdom Metazoa; phylum Chordata; class Mammalia; order Primates; family Indriidae; genus Avahi; species Avahi laniger. Next base: position 2,294 of record CAUYSK010124245.1, on the reverse strand, counting down.
TAATTCATTTCTCTGAGAAAACCCAGTTGGTCATAATTCAATTTCTTTTTTCTTTCAGCATATTACTGCCATACAAATATTTAGGTTACATATATTGCCCCACCCAAGTCAGAGCTTCAAGTGTGCCCATCCCCCAGGTAGTGTGTGCACCGCAGCCATTATGTGTGTATATACTCATCCCTTCTGCCCCTTCCCATCTGCCCGACACCAGATTAATGTTATTACTATATGTACACTTAAATGTTGATCAGTTAAAACCAATTTGATGGTGAGTACATGTGGTGCTTGTTTTTTCGTTCTTGGAATACTTCACTTAGTAGAGTGGGTTCCAGTTCTATCCAGGATAACACAAGAGGTGCTATATTACCATCATTTTTTGTGGCTGAGTAGAACTCCATGGTATACATATACCACATTTTATTAATCCACTCATGTATTGATGGGTACTTGGGTTGTTTCCATGTCTTTGCAATTGTGAATTGTGCTGCTATAAACATTTGAGTGCAGAAATCTCTTTTATAGAGTGACTTTTGTTCCATTGGGTAGATGCCCAGTAATGGGATCTCTGGATCAAATGGTAATTCTACTTGTATCTCTTTGAAATATCTCTATATTGCTTTCCACAGAGGTTGTACTAGTTTGTAGTCCCACCAGAGGTGTATGAGTGTTCCTGTTTTTCTGCATTCATGCCAACATGTATTGTTTTGGGACTTTTCGATAAAGGCTATTCTCACTGGAGATAAATGATATCTCATTGCGGTTTCGATTTGCATTTCTCTGATGATTAGAGATGTTGAGCACTTTTTCATATGTTTGTTAGCTATTAGTCTATCTTCTTTTGAAAAGTTTCTGTTCATGTCCTTTGCCCACTTTTTGATAGTGTTGTTTGATTTTTTTCTTGTTGATTTCCCTGAGTTCTATGTAGATGCTAGTTATCAGCCCTTTATTGGATGTATAACATGTGAATATTTTCTCCCATTCTATAGGTTGTCTGTTTGCTCTCATGATAGTTTCCTTAGCTGTGCAGAAGCTTTTTAATTTGATTAGGTCCCATTTATTTATTTTTCTTATTGCTGTGATTGCTTTTGGGGTCTTTTTCATATTTTTGAACTCAATATTTTAACGTTTTCTAAAAATTCTTACAGCAATATTAAGAAGATTCTTGGTCTCCAGTTTAATTTTTTTGTAATGCCTTTGTTTAGTTTATGTATCTAAGAAATGCTAGAATTATAGAATAACTTGGAAAGCATTCCCTCCTTCTTACATCTCTGGAAAAGCTTTATTTTTTTTTTAATGGCTTTGGTATTATTTATTCTTTAAATGAGATACAACAGTAACTAGTGAAAACATCTGAGCCTCAAGTTTTTATTTATTTATTTATTTGTTTGTTTGTTTATTTTTTTATTTATTTAGTGTGTGTGTGTGTGTGTGTGTGTGTGTGTGTGTGTGTGTGAAAGATGTAACTAACATTACAACATCTTAAGTAGATATACATGATCTAGGTTATGCCTTTCTTTTTTTTTTTCTCTTTTTTTTCTTTTTTTTTTTTTCGTTTTTTTTTTTTTTCTTTTTTTTTGTGTGTGACAGAGTCTCGCTCTGTTGCCCCGGCTAGAGTGCTGTGGTGTCAACCTAGCTCACAGCAACCTCAAACTCCTGGGCTCAAGTGATCCTTCCGCCTCAGCCTCCCCAGTAGCTGAGACTTACAGGTATGTGTCACGATGCCCCGCTAATTTTTTTTGTATATTTTTAGTTGTCCAGCCAATTTCTTCTATTTTTAGTAGAGACAGGGTCTCTCTCTTGCTCAGACTGGTCTCAAACTCCTGAGCTCAAATGATCCTCCCACCTAGGCCTCCCAGAGAGCTAGGATTACAGGTGCACAGCTGGTTATGCATTTCTTAAGTAAGTTTCGGTAGTTTGGGTCTCTTAAAGAATTTTTCCATTTCATCTAAGCTGCAGAATAAATTGGCTTAAAGTTGTCCATAACATTTTCTTATTATCCTTTTAATGTATGTAAAATCTCTACTGTTTATTATTTTTATGTGGGTGATTTGTGTTTTTTATTTTCCCAGTCCTCATGCCTAGACGTTTATCAAATTTTATAGATCTTCTAAACCACAAAAAAAAACCAGTTTTTTGTTCTTATTAATTTCTCCATTGTTTATTTTTATACATATTTTACTGCTTTCTGTTTCTTTCTTCTACCTGTTTTGTATTTAATACACTCACCTTTACGGGTAGAAATTAAATTTCATCTTAAAATAGAAAATGAGGCTGTTGATCTTGAGTCCTTTCTT